>JAPDSC010010780.1:0-23668 GCA_026290005.1 Latrodectus geometricus | reverse complement strand
TTTTTTTTTTTTTATACAAAATGTGGGTAAAAGTTTTATTTTGAATAAAAAGTATATTTATCATTGTAGGGTAAATCTGGAAAATTATGTTCTTTTACTTCTGTATGATTTATAACATTATTTTACATGATAGATGTTATTTATCATTTCAAATAATTTCCTTGGCTATAATATTATTTTACATTCTTGTTATCTGAAAGCAAATTATTATTTATCACCAACCATAAACTGCAAATTGTTTCAGAAATTTAGATTTTGATTTTTCCTGAATTTTAGAATCATAATTATTTTTCATGGATGTCATGTGTCGTTTGAATTGATCTCTGGGCACTCTGGTTTCATGCAATCAAAATATTATTTTGCTTGCATGATATCATCGACTAAAGTGTCAGTTGTTTCAGAAATTATATGTTAACATAAATTAATGATGTGTTAAATGAATTTCCTTCAATTATCTCCTATTTCATATAACAAGCTGACTTTCATACTGATTTTCATAATTACAATTTTTTGTGTAGCTTTGATTTTGATAGAAGGCAAAATATCAGTAACTTAATGAATAATTTTAAAATGATGGGTTTATTTGATAAAATAAATTCATATTTTTTTATAAAATTAATTCATTCAAATATTTTATAAAAAAATCATTAAATTATTTTTTCCGAAACCACATAAAACAAATTTTCAATGAAATTTTGGCGTTTATTATTTTTTATATGCAAATACATAACTGAATTTCTATAATACTTTGTCAAACAATGAGAATAATTGAAATTTGTCTTAGCATATAAATTATAACTTGGAAAATATTTAAAATATTTATAACTGTTAATCTTATTCAAATATTAACAATAATTTTTAACTAGTCTCACTATGGATAATAATTTTTTATTAAGCATTATCACTATGCCAATAATTTTTTTCTAGTGATGACAGTGTTTAATTTAATAAATAATGGGAATTATATCTAATATTATTGCTTACAAAAAGTTAGGTTTATTTTTTAATTTTTTAAGAACTTATTATTGTGTATATGTATAACAAATGATAAAATAAAAAGGATAAAATTTTGTTTTTAGATAAAGTGAAAATTTTGCATTTTCAGTAATTTTTTTTTCAGGCATCTGCAGTTGCCAAGCACTTTGTGGCTTTATCGACAAATGCTGTGAGTAATAGAATTTTAAATAAATTTCATAAAATATATATTTGTTAAAAAATTGAAATTAAGCATCTCTTTTCAGCCAAAAGTAAAAGATTTTGGTATTGATGAGAAAAATATGTTTGGATTTTGGGATGTAAGTGATTATTTAGTTGCATTGTTTTATTATTATTTAATGCCTAGTTTATTTTGTTTATTGAATTTCATTTTATATTCTAGTGGGTTGGTGGACGATATTCTCTATGGTCAGCTATTGGTCTTTCAATTGCTCTGTATTTAGGTAAATTAATTTTTAACTTTCTAATTTATTAATTTTGAGGAATTTTTTTAGAAAATGAGGATGTTAAGTTATTAAATCAGCTTTCTTTAAAAATAAAATTTTATTGTGACCTGAAGATGCACCCATATTCATGATTGTCTATCCTGATATCTGAATTATTATCAAAGCTAAAATTTTTCACCAAAAACAGTGCAAATTATAAATTTCTTGTATATGAACTCTATAAAAAATAAATTTTTATTTTTTAAAAAGTATAATTTGCTTCTAAAAGAGAGGTGAAATTCGTTGTAAAATTTATATCTGTCATGAAACAGTAAAATTAGTATATATAATACTTTTGTAGAGTTACAAATGTGATCTGCAAGTAAGAAATGTGTACTAACAAGAACTTAAATATAATATTGAACTTAAATTTAACAAGAACATAAATATAATATATAAAATTGAAATACAGTCTGTTAATTTCAGGAATTCTAACTCTTTTAAAGCAAGGTAAATATAATGCAAAACATGTTCACTTAGCAAATAATTTTTTGAGACTATATGTTGACCAGAATATACCTGTAAAAAAATTACATTATTTTTGCTGTTTTTTTCAAAGTGGTGAATTATTGTAATAGATTTATCTTTAAGCTGGACAATCTGTTATTGAATGTACCCTTAATGCAAAAGTTAAAAGTACATATCAGTTATTTTCATGTACTGTAATACCCATGCTATACAATTATTCATTAAATGACACTGAAAGATAAACTGCTGAAAGAATTGCAATTATTAGCATAATTCTTTGAAACTAACAGCTTATAAATTTAAAGCAATAGAAACATTTTATATGCAAACCAATAAATAGGATATCAAAAAGCAAAGGAAGAAAGTGAGGATATTAAAATTTCAAAACTTGCAAAAGCTAGTTGTTTAGCTTTTGTTTTGAGAAAAATGACAAGGTGGTAAACCAGAATCTTTTTTAGCATGATAGAAGGCAAAATCTGAATAAATACATAAAAATGTTTTGAATTCTATTAGTCTGGCAAGAAGGGTTATTTTAAACTGTAATCAAGTTTAAGAAATGAGCAGTATTAAATGTTATGTTTGGTAGTATTTTCCATATGCCACTACATTTAATAATCACTTATAAATAATATTAACATCTTGTCAAGTCATACAGGAGTGTTACTCAGCTGAAAAACAATTTCTCTAGTCAATAAAATTCATATCAATCCAAAATAGGCTTCATCAGGGTCTGTCTATGCATATAAGCCAATGGCTAATCTATTTCATCTCTAGAACTTAACAGTGCAACTAATGATGATTTTTTTCTTTTAGTGCACAATAATGCTCAACCTCACATAGTTTGTCTCATAAAAAGCAGGCTTGAAGCAGAAACAATGTAATATGTAGTATCACATACATACTCTTCTGAGCATATTCTGATCAAGTTTAAAAACAAACATGCCAATGCTCTGGACACTGAGACAGTGTGTTTTGTGAGACTAAAGCATTTTTATTTTATAAATATTGGAGATACTTTTTTGTAAGAATAGAATTGTTTTTCTAAAAGGATCTATTGTAGAGAGTATGTTACGTTTTTTTTATGTGAATGGAAAATTAGAATATCTTTGTATCGGTTAAAGAATAGACAATGATTAAATTTGTTTGATTGAGGATGGTATTGTGTCAGTGATGTTTATCTTAATATAACAAAATAATCTCCTCAATGTTAATCATCTTTCACCGTTTCCAAATTATGTTCTTCTTGTCATTTACTTGTAATAAAATGTTACCATAATTTTAATATTTTGGGACAATGCAAAAAACATGTAAAGATGCTTTGACAGTACAGCTACATAATATAATGTCATACTTTTGAAATTATTTCAGACACTGTTATTTAAACATTTAGAATTTTGTTAAATTGAAGAGAATGGAAGTTGTAGACTATATATGTTATTTGTGTACATTGTTATTATCATATAGCTATATCCCTATTTTTTTCCATGTTGATAACATGCATTACAAAACCTAATTTAGTCACAGAAATGTCATATAATTATATATTGTCATATAAATAGCTTTGGAAACAGATGTTTTAATTCTGTCTACTGATTAGTAATAAAATTTTATAACTTGGGATTTTAAATCACAATCTTACTAGATTACTGAATTAATGTATTCCCCATATTTATTTTTCTAATATATTACATATTTAAATATTTTAATATAACTAAGTCATAGAAAATTTTAGTAAAACTGTAATAATAAAATTATATTATTTTAATTTAAAAAAAAACATGAAATTTCTATCCAGATCAAAAATGTTCTTGATGAAAACTCAATTAAAGTTGTTCATTGATTATAATAGTTTATGCAGAGATTCCAGTGAATTTGAAGAGCTCAACTTATTAATAAGTTTAATTACCAAATTTGTTTGTCAAGACATTAATATTAGAATAAAAATTATCAACAAAGAAATGTTATTTTAAACACTATGTTAAGTATTGAACGATTTTGATGTTTTTTAAAATAAATATTACTATTAACTTAGAATATAAAATTATTTTACTGCATACATAATAAAAGGAAGCAATCAATTTATAATTAAAAAAGTCTAATTCATTCAGTTTAATAGTATTTTTCGTTTTTGTTCCTAAAAAATTGTCTAATTTTAAATATTCCAATAATAAAGTGTCACAGATATTCATATGCTTCATTTAAAAAGAATGATTTATTATAGATTTTCCTTAAAATATTATCAAGCCTTATTTCAATCCTATTTCAAATGTCACCTTTGCTTAAAGTTTCTTATTATTATTTAAAAAAATAATAGTTTTAAAAATTATTTCATCTGAGAAATAAGATTATTTGTTTGAGAATCGCTTAACTTACTATATATAAACATAGACTGATATTTTCTTATTGATATTTTGTTCTATTTATACAAAAATATCTTGGGATTTCAACATTTGTTTGTATATGGATATGTTCAATTTTATTTCTTGTATATTTATCAAATTCAAATAAAGTGTTTTATGTTTCAATGTAATTTTACAACTTCTTTAATGAATGAGAGAACAATTATTGTCAAGTTATTAAAATTATAAGTTTTAGATATTGGAAAAATTCTAATTTTTCTTTAAACTATATATTTTTTACAGGAATGGACCAATTTGAGGAATTGCTGACTGGTGCTTTTTATATGGATCAACATTTTCTAACCACTCCATTAGATAAAAATGTAACAACCTATTATTTTTTATCTATGTTTTATTTTCTTAAAAGTTTTGTTGAGATTTTGATAATTAAATCTTTTAATGCTTAGGTTCCTGTAATTTTAGCTGTGTTGGGTGTCTGGTATCACAATTACTATGGTGCTGAAAGTCATGCATTGCTTCCTTATGATCAGGTTAGCATATATTGAGTAATTCATTTATTTTGAATTTAGTTAAAGATTTCAGCTGTAAATTATGCTAATTGAATAGAAACTTTTCTTGATTCAAATATACAGATAACTATAAGAATTAATCAGCTGTTTTAGTTATTCATTCATTCAGTATCTTCTCAAATTAATAAGTTTTAATTGAAAAAAAATTTATTGAATAAAATTTACATTTCAATTAAAAAATGATCACACACAATGTGTGATAGCAAAATTAAATTATAACTTTGATTTTTATGAAGATGATTACAATAACTTGATATTGAACTTGTTTTTAAGTACTATGTGATCGCAGAAACATTGAATTAAGAACAGCTATCTGTGTATCAAACATGGTTTGTTTCATGCCCTCATATAGATTTGATATTAACAGTACTTCAATTATATTAAAAATATATTTATGGCCAGAATCTTAAAAAAAAAAATTTCATACCAAATAGGAGTTATCATATCTTAGAAGAGTTGTGGAATCAAATAACTCTCAAAAAAAGATGACAAACTCTCAAAACAAAAACGACACAACGCTGAGGCAGGAATGATTTTTTGTCTCTGTATCATGTCCTCTTTTTATTGAAAGTGTATTTTCACTATATCAAATTCTATTAGAAGAATTATTTTTTCATCCAAGTTTAATAGACAACAGCCTGTGAAAGCATGGTGATGTTGCTGATGAATTGTTTTCATAATTTAAGTGTTTTTTATACTAGTTTTATAATCTTTTAATTTCGTAGCTAATAGCTTTCTTTGTGTCGTATCTAATGATTATTTTATGATCATTTAAGCGTACTTAGCGTGGTTCACCTCATTTTTTAAAAGAAGTTGCCATATTTTTGACAGTGGAATGTTTTGAAATGGAAGAGAGTCTGCTTGGCTATAACATTTTTTTGGAGCAAGAAATTGGGGAATTTTAATGATTGTTTCATTATAATTTATATCTGTAATTTGTGCTGTTCATTAGAAATGATTATTTAATTGAATTGGCCATTCTAAATATGTTTTGCTACAATCTTATATAATGATGTAATGCCTAATTAACTTCATCATCTTGGGCATATGTGGAGTAGGTGCTACTGTTCCTCATGAGTAATTTATATTTCATGATAGCAGAGGAATTATTCTCATGTAGATATCATTAAATTAAAACAAATCATTTTCTGATAACGAAAATTTGGTAATATAAAAAATAAAACTTCAGATAATAATTAGGTATTAGTTGTTTTAAGATAATTGACTTTAAAAGAGAGCATTACTGTAAAATCCTTGACAACCCAATTCTGTAGTCAAGCATTTTACTGGAGAATTGTTTATTGATTTAAAATGCATCAAAACATTATTTCTGCATTTCAGCTATATTTGTAATAATGGGAGGAATACTCTATTAAAATGTTACTTTAGTATCCTATCTGGTTAGTAAACCATACCGTATTGCAGTTGAATACAGTTAAGGACAATGGTAATCTATTTGTAATGCAGACTATTTTCAAATATATCTATAATTAACAAAAATTTTACAAAATTGTTGTTCCTAATAATATAGATGATTTTAAGTTTGATTGAGTCCCATATCCTAGTAAATTGTTACTGTTATCAGAACAAAAAGAGATATTAAATGATATGGGAAGACTATATCTGTGTATATAAACTTGAAATATGCTTATGTTCACTTAAAATCTATAATAAAATATGAAGTGTCATTGTCATTCATAAATTTGATTGTACTTAAAATTGCTAAATGAAACAAGGATGATTGAGACAATTTTATTTTTATGACATCTTGAAACCATTACTATATTCAAACTATTTAAAAACTATATAACAAATATTCTTTCACATTGCCTCAAATTAAAAATTTTACTTTTAATCTTAAAATATATATATATTAAGAAGATAAAATTAGAAATTAAGAGAGCTCTTATGATGTCAGATATTTTTATGCTTAAATTTTATTCTAAAATTATTCACAAAAGAGTTATAAATATTCATAAGAGAGTTTGATAAAAATTTGGTCTTAAATGTTATTATTTTTTCAATAATGTACTTTACACCAATAAAATTCAATTTTTAAATGTTTATAATGCATAAATGTAATCTATATTTATCAAAAGAATTGGCATAAATGAAGGGAATGTATTAATTATAATTTGGCTTAACTTCAAAACCTTAATTTGACTCCTCAAAACTCACCAGCCATAATATTTTCAGATGAAAAGCATATTAAGCTAATAATTATATTGTTTTTTAAATGGCAGGGTTTTTTTTATTTTCAATTTTAAGAATAACTATGGAATATTTCTAGATTCTACATAATGTGCAGATGTATTTTAAATATGACTAGAATTCTTATATATATGTTCATATTACAATTTTTACTGAAATGTATTTTATTACTTTAATATTTCTTGAAAATGTTTACTTTTATTTAAACATTTCTGTATTTAGAAAATTATATATCTGACAAATAATTGAAGAAATTTGCTTTGAATGCTGTTAGTATCCAATTTTTTTATGCTATTGTTTGAAGTATTAAAAACATTTTTGCTCTTTTTTAGTATATGCACAGGTTTGCTGCTTACTTTCAACAAGGAGACATGGAATCTAATGGAAAGTATGTGACACGTAGTGGGAAACCTGTTACTTATACAACCGGTCCAATTGTTTGGGGAGAACCTGGTACAAATGGCCAACATGCTTTCTACCAACTTATTCATCAAGGTATACATTTAGACAATATTCTGTTATTTGAAACATTATATATAAATATATATTATTTAAAAGAAAAAAACAAATGTACGTATTTTGTATTTTGATTCAATTTAACCTATACTTTGATATATTTTGCTAGCATATTTATAATAATTTGTGTTTTATTTGTGATTTGACCTTTCACCTTTTTTTCTTGTGATTAGGATTTAAGTAAAATTTGTCTTTAATTTTTGCATAAACTCTTATTACTGAATCTTTAAATTTATATTTCTCTGTATTTACTCTAATTTAAATTCAATTAATTTTTACTAAAACTGATTTCAATGTATTAAGTAATTGCTCAAAATTTCCTATATAGTTCATTAAATTTATAATATTTTATTTTTTTGGAGCTGACAAAATAGTAATTTACTGAACATTAAGTTTTGTTGTAAATTATTTTAACGATGTTTTAATTAATCTTTTCTTTTGGGGAAAATTTTCCTCTAATTTTAAAAAAGGAAAGAATAAGTATATTATTGTAATAAGTTGAAATCATAAAAATACATCATTTATGTATTTAAGTAATTTTGAGTAAAATTACAATACTGTATAATATTGCTCAATAATTTATTGCTCATCAAAACATATAAACTGAATTTGTTTGCTGATTTGTTCATTTAATCTGAATTTGTATTTTTTTTTCAACTTTTAGCAACGCATCTTTTATGTGTTGTCTAAAAAGAATACTAATTTGTATCCCAATTTCAATTGCTTGATATTTTGTTTCGAAATATCTTTCAAAGTACAATTTTTTTTTTTTTTTTTTAATAAATACAGGAACACGACTGATACCTTGTGATTTTATTGCACCTGTTAAAACACAAAATCCCATTAAAGACGGACTCCATCATGAGGTAAATCTTAATACTTCAAAATTTTACAAGTTGAGTGTTAATGAATCTGCATCTATAAATGTACTTTAATTTGATTTTAAATTAAAAATTTTTTATTTATATACATAGAATACTCTAATGTTTCAATCATTAAGTTTATTGCAATAGTATTTAAATTTTAATTAACTATAGCATTTCTTTTATATATTAAATCTTTCATAAAATTTATCTTCAATATATTTTAAAAGTTCTTGTGTGCAGCATTTTCAGTGTAATTTGAGTCATGATTTACAGGATAAAATTTTAATTTTTAATCAAAATTCTTTTCTATTAAGATTTATTGTTATTTGTTAAAATTATTATTATGAAAATAATTTTTGTATGTTTAGTTATTTTGTTATTCATTGTTATTTGTAGAATATTTCTTATTTACCAAGGATGAATACAAAGATGATTATGATTTTTTTCAATAGAAATATAATTTGCTATTTGGAACAACTCAAATATTTCAATTTAAAATTGTAATTACTTCAGAAAAGTATCATTATTTGTAATGAATAAGTTTTGGATAGTGAAATGAAAGTGATTTTTTAAATGACTTTGTTATTCTTAATCAAAGAAATTTCTATTCACAAAATTGTTATTATGCATTAAAAAAATTTTATTTTAATGTTTTCTATCACTCTTAATTTTTATGTGTAATTGTTATATATGATATAGTTGTGAATATATAATATCAAATTTTATGATTAAAATAAAATTTTTTAAGATTAATGATGTAATTTAATGCTGAATTTAATATGATTATATCAGTTTCTTGCTCTGTTGATTTGACTTAAAGTAAAAAATATATATACAGAGAGGGGCAAAAAATTCACTAATTTGTTGCATCATATGACAGGAGCTAACATATTTCTTTATAATTATGTGTTCATTTGTTTTTGTATTTCGCTTTAATTATAAGATATTTCATAATACATCTTTAAAGATGCATGTCGTTTAAAATATTAACATACAATATTATTTAAAATTAGTGAAGCAAAATATTTGGATTTTTAACTTTTCATAAAATTTTTAAATATATGCTTATTTGTATGAAATCAAGAAATTATGCCAATTTTAAGGTCAAAAACAACCAATCAGTAAAGAAATATAAATTTGTTAAAAAGCTTATTATACTGTCATCTTACAAAATACTTTACTAAGCTTGTACTTTTGCTATGAGTGCATTTCACACATTATTAAATTATTAATATTAATTTTTATGACAATGCATTTTATCATTCATTTGTTTTTAACTTATTTAAGATTTATCTTTGATAATCTGTCTGTCTCTTTATATGAAAATGTTATCCTTGCAGTAAAACATTTGAAGATTTATTTTATAAATATTTATTAAGTACCGTTCAAATTGTAAATATTTTTTTAACAAGTAGTATTTTTTTATGTTTGCTAAAGTAAAAACTTATTAGACTAAATATTAATATCAATTTTTGTAAAAAAAAAAATGCAGTTTTTTAAGTTACTTTTTAATTTTAAATTATTTTTAAAACTTTCATTGATTAAAAAAATTATTTTTTTTAAATTTTAGATTTTACTTGCCAATTTCCTAGCACAACCAGAAGCCTTAATGCGGGGTAAAACTACTGAAGAAGCTGAAGCAGAATTAAAGAAAAGTGGTCTTCCTGAAGATCAGTTGAAAAAGATATTACCTCATAAAGTAAACAATCCTTTAAAAAAATAAAATATAGAGCAATCTAATATTAATATAAGAAAAAGGCACTTCTCTTTCTATCTGCTTTTCGCATTGCTAATGTTTATTATAATTCTGAACAAACAGTAAAATTTCCTCTTAGAAAAATTTCATATAATGTGAAAAAAATTGTAATTTTTATTTACACAACTTATATATTTTAGTTAAAATTTTATACAGTTGAAAACTCACCTACTTTTTAAGATTATTAATTGATTAAATAATGATATAAATGTGAGAGAAATATAAGTTTCGTTTGTAACATATTATTACCCTACTGTTATCACTTCAGGTTTTGGCCAATAATCATGAAATCATCCATTCTTACAGTAAAATTTATCATTTCTGTTTTATGCTTACTTTTTATAAGATGTACTTAATTTTATCTAATATAATGAAATATATTTTGAGTTATAGTTGAAAATAAATTAAACTAAGTATAATTTGAATTTCGAAATTATTATAAAAAATATTAACAGAATTTATTCTTCCCAACTGTTTATATTGAGAGTTTTAAATTTATAAAAGTTGTTAAGGGGGATTTTTAGTTTTCTTTATTCTAAAAATCCCTTCACAGTCACTATTTTTACATTATTTAAGCTTGTCAGCTAGAATACAATTAAAAATCTAATACCAATTTACCTATATAATCTTGGTAGACTAATATTTTATATGATAAAGTGATTGATAATAATATGGCTATGTTTATATAATGTGTATTTTAATTGAAACTATCTATATTTTAAATTTTTTATTTATTGAGACTATTATCTGAATTTGATTTAAATCAGTATTTTGGCATCTTGTTTAAATCAATGCTTTCACAGAAAATGTATAATATATTATGCAGATTGCACAAAATTTTCATTGTCCAAGAAGGACAGTTAAATTATTAACACTCTGGTTTTCAATTGATGGATTCAATTTCCATCTCAACTGTGAATGTTTGTAATGGTTCGAAATCTACTTTAAATTGTAGATAATAGACTAATTAATTTTTGTATGCAAAAAAACAAACCTTAGAGCCACAAACAAACAAACAAAAGAATTATTTACAAACTTGTGATTTCATATTTGAATCTATTGTATATTGACTATATTTTGAGAATATATAATAATTTTGTATTATTATAAAAATGTATGAATTGATTTATCTGTATAAGGTTTTGTTGTACTTTTGAGATTGCTTTTTAGATATGAATGTAATATTCAACAATTTCTTGTGTAACATATTAGCCTTTTACTATCAAAATACACATTTGAAAATGCAAATTAAATATCTTTTTCATCAGTGTTTAAATACGTATAATTGATGTGAATTTATATAAGCCACATAACTATAATTTCCCTCCATGTTAACATTAAATTACATTTAAATCAATAACATTAAAGCATCTGGTGAAAATTTTCAATTCAAATATTTGTGTGTAAGTTTTTTGCATATCTAATCTAAACACATCTCAAATATTCAAAACTATGTTTACAGTGTATTTTATTCAGTAAACTCAGTGGCTCTCTTTTATACTTGATTTTCTTACTATAGTCATTTAATTATAAATTTTAAATATTTTTATTACAGGTTTTTCTTGGAAACAAGCCTACCAATTCTATTTTGATGGATAAACTCTCACCTTTCAACTTAGGAGCTTTAATTGGTAATTTAATGTTATTTTCAGAAATTACTTTATTTAAGATAGATTATTTTGTATTTACAAATTGCTATATATATTTGTTTTATTCTCAAAGTTTTGATAGAAATAATTGAATATTTTTATGAATGTAATTATATTTTAAAGTGAAGAAATGTTAATATTTAAAACTTTAAATATTTACACTCATGCATTGTTCTATTTCATTTATCATTGTGGACAAAGTTAGTCTAATGTACAAATTCTGTTACTATGTAAGAGGTACTGTTCTATAAGTATGATTCACTGTTTATCAAAATATTCAGTTTTCTTATTTATCTTTAATTAATAAGTACTGTTAAAAACATTAATATTTTGTATAATTTATATTCTTTGTTAATTTAGATTTCCTTAAAAGCCTTGTAATTTAATAAAATAAAAGCTAAGAAAGTAAAATTTTGTTTTTATTAAAATTATTGATTATTAGAGATTGATTACATTTTACTTATGTTTTAAATTAATATAATTTTTTGTTCCATTTTCAGCTATGTATGAGCACAAAATATTCACTCAAGGAATTATTTGGGATATTAATTCCTTTGATCAGTGGGGGTAAGTTTTATTTAACATAAAAGGAATTTATACAAGAAATTTAGTTTATTTTCTATGTTTAATAATTCTGCCATAAAGCATATCTTTTTATTTCTGTTTAATAATTTTTTATTTATTAATTTTAAAGCTATATTATAAATTTTTAAATATTTGAAAAATGTTCTAATGATGAAATATGATGACTTAGAAGTAAAATTTTTTATTCTTGGAAGATTTGAGTAAATAAATTTTTCTTTACTAAAACCTTTCTAAAAGATAGTGCTGTCAACTTTTTGTTTATTTTGTTTGATTGAATAGATATTATGTTCATATATATATATATATATATATATATATATATATATATATATATATATATATATATATGTATGTATTCAAGCTAACTTTTTTCGTATTTCCTACCTTAAATGTCTTTTGGAACATAATTTGCCATATTCTTTCATTATATTCTTTAGTGTTTATTTAAAATTATTTAATTAATAAAAGCATAATTTTACTGAAAAATTTTAAAGAAAAAATATGTTTTGCATATAAAATTTATATATATATCATTTTTCAATGTTTTGTACTTAAAGGAATTATATCAATATTTAAGAATAACTGATTTATATAATAAATAACATTTTGTTACAATGTAATTTATTAAACCAGTTATCATTAACAATGTAATTTCAACAAATCTTTTTCTGAATACTAATGTAAAATATAATTAAAAATCTAATTGATTTTTCATGTTATGGAAGTTAAAAAACATCTGATTTTAACATTTGAATATTTGTCCAAAAGAAATTTCATTTATGTTTTTAATATAATTAGGGTAATTTATGAAAATTCTATTAATTTAAAAATCTAAGTTTTGCTATAAAGTTTTATCAAAATTCTTTATTGAATAAGAAAACTTTTCTATTTTAATATTGGAAGGAAAATATTTTCTCACCCTAAAGAAATATTCAAATATTGAATTTACTTAATATTAAAGAACATTGAATCCCTATGTGTAATACTGGGAAGTGTTAAATATTTTTCTTCGTGGACATTGTCTTGCTGAAAGTAAATTAATTTTTCTGCATTTAATAGCATTTTATTTACTTGGTTTTTGAGAATAGATTGCATTACTGTGCTCAATAACCAACTTTATACTAGTAAATTATTTATTTATTATTTAAAACACATTATATTTTTAATGAATATTTTGATTTTTAAATACATTTCTCAATATCTTAGCTCTATTTGTCAGTAGAAATACACATATAATATTCATGGGAAATTGAATGACTGTTAAACTTAAAATATTCTGTTTCATACAATCTTCTGCAGTTCTGCTTTTTATAATTAACAGGACTAAGTTAAATGCTTACTAACTTCACAAACTATTCTTTAAATTAAAAATTATGTAATAATATATTAGTTGATATCAATATTTAGAGATTAAATCAGGATTTAAGTGTAAACTCTTAAATATGCCTTTAAATGCATAATTATATGGTAAATTGGCTAGTATGTCATATATTGTTAATAGAGTTGCATATGCTCTGGGTAAAACTTGTACTGCCAGCTGAATGGTAAGCACTCTTGCCTTTGGTTCAACTGTTCATTAATTTAAATCCCACTTTGGGCTTGAATGTTTGTAATATGAGCAAAATGTTTGAGTGGAAAAACTAATTAGCCAACCTCTGAATAAAATATTTTTATGGGATTTGCTATTTATACACTGATACTGAGTTTTATGAAAAGGCTCAGGCATATTTGTTAAATAAAATGTAATTCTTTTCTAAAAAGACAATTATATAGACTTTATAAAATATTTTAATTTTTTGTTTATAAAGTTGCAGTTTACTCCTCATAGTCCTTAAAAACATAAAATTTACTTAGATACCTTAATAGACCTCATTAAATCATAAATGAAGAAAAGTTAGGCCTTCCTAAGTTATGTTGATGGTGTTTTGACAAATAACTCAAGTTCTTTATTTTAAGGGTTATAAGCTTAATCATAAAATTATTTTTATCAATGAAAAGGATTTTTTCCATACCAAATAGATTCAAGATCCATGTTACTGAATTTGGTAAAATGTTCATTTCTCAAATTTTGTTATATTTTACTCTCAATATATTTCTGTGTTTTTAACAAATTTGATAATTTTTATTTACCTTTCTGACTCTTTTTCCCTTTTCTTTGATCATTTGTTTACTTATCAGCTGTCTCTCATAAAATTATTTTCTGATATTTTTGAAAACTATATCAATTTGAAAATGAATAATCGATTCTGCTTTGCTTTATATAGATTGAAACAATTGTCCTGTTATTTTTACTATCCACTTCAGTTCATCATATTTTTATATTTGTAGAAATATGAATTAAAAAAAATATGTATCTTAATAATCTTTCATTAAAATATAAAAAATTTAACTTTTTAAATGTTTCTTTATTAAAGATTTTTCGATTATATTCATAGTTTATGTATGATATAGCATTATTAAGTATAAGTATACTAGTATTATGATTTATGTTAAGGTTTTCATATCCTCGTTTTTGTGCTGAATAGAAAATTTATAATAAATAGAAAATGCTGTTTGACAAAATCTTGTGTAGATTTTATCAATTTCAGCTGTTTCCTTACTTGCATTTAAATATAAAACTAAATGCAGATCTCAGAGTAAGATTTTGTATTTTACCTGCTGAATTTAGTTTTCTCCTCACAATACATGAATACATGTAGGATATTCTTTCCGCAAGCCGGAGAGCATTTAAAATTTCTGGAGATATACATGTATGTTTTCATAATCATATACATTATTTATTTTAATTTTTTATTTAAAAAACCCATATACATTATTATAAAATATTTGTATTGTATACTGCACCCAAAATTAGTTCTGTCATTCATTTCAACAGTTCATTCTTGCTTTAGTGTTTATGGTTATTCTTAATCTGCTTTAAGCTAAGTCCCAATCTAATTAGACATAATATGGAAAAAGTGACTATAGAGAGATAAATGAAAAAATTCATTCTGATATACAAAACTATCACATCTCTATTACTTATATGACTCAAATTAACACCTTACATATATTTATAATTTAGTTGATATGTAACTATAAAAGAGTTTTATTTATGTTGCTGCTTAGGTAGCAAAAATAGTAATTTAATTATTCTTCATTGTATGAATATTCATTTCTTTGCATTAAATGAAATTCTAGATAGAACGTTTTTTTACCATGCATAAAGTAGAATTTTTTTTTAAATGAATTATAAAATTAATAGAATTCTTTTAATTTTCAGTGTGGAATTGGGTAAGCAGTTAGCTAAATTAATCCAACCTGAGTTGAAAGGAAAAGATTCTGTAACTTCTCATGACAGCTCAACAAATGGACTGATAAATTTCATCAAAAAATATAATTAAAGTACTTAGCATTTATAAGCTGAAAACTGCTTTAGCTTGGTGTCTTATCTCAGCTTGTTTTAATATTCATATTGTATTTATAAACATATGGAGTTGGTTCTACAACATATTTTATCAAAATTTCTCATTTATAAAAGTTTTATATAAATTATAAAGTTCCTTTATTTTATTTCTATGTGAACAATTATGTTCCTTAACCATTCTATACTTAACTGAATTTATGTTATTGTTAAAAAAGTATTATATTACTGTTGCCAATAATAAAGTCTTTCCTTATTTAATTTAAAGAAACGTTGTTGCTTTCTCTGTTATCAATCTAAAACAATGCTTTGTCAATAATTTTTCAATTTTTTAAATAGTACTTCTAAATTTGAATCAATAAATAGTCTTGCAAATTTCAAGAAATTGCAAATTTCTGTTTTAAATCATAAACTATCATTATCATAAAATTGTTTTATATAATATAATAAAGAATTTGTGTATAGTGGGAGGAATTTAATTTTTTTTTCCAGTTTAAGAAGTATTCAAAATCAGAATAAGGTTTCTTAGGAAAAATTATCGATTCACTGTACTGATCCAAAAACTATTTTTAAATTTTACCAGATTGACAATCTATTAAAAATTAATGAAGGTTTAAAAGGGGCAAAATTGAAATTTCTTTATTCATTTGTTATCCAGAAAGAAAAATCTAAACTATTATGTTGCACTTAGTGCTTTGTTTTTTATACAAGAATTTTTTCCAGTATAATATTTAACAAAGTGTAAATATTAGAATAAAAAATGCAAACATTTGTAACAAAAGCTGATATAATAAAATATCAGTTTAGTATATATTACAAAAGTTTATACTTCATATTTATATATCATATGACTGGTTTTAGAGGTAAAGAAATTTTTTTAATCTTTTTCAATTTAATTTACCTTTATAAAATTACATCAAATTATTTTTAAGATCTTTTGCATTCCAGGAAATATTTAGCATATGTAACAAATAAGTTCATTACTGTTATAAGAATATGTTCAATAGAAATCCGACAATTGGATTTCACAAAAAATTATGCGAGTTCTAAAATTGACCCCTTTAGTTTAAAATAAGTCTTTAGTTATAAGATTTTAGCATTTTATTTTTCATTTACTTATTTTCTTTAACATAATTACTTCTGTTTCCACTACAGACCTTATTAAAATATGTTCAACACTTCTGTTACACTAACCAAAAAAGAATGAATTGGTTTTGAACAAGTGTATCTATCTTGAATCCTGAACTTCATTAATTCTTTGATTTATGTTTGAAACCTCAAGCTATGTCAGAAATTTTTAACAATTTATTAATACCAATGAATAATTATAGAACTTTAAATAATCATAAATTGTATAAATTATTGCTTAAATTTGTGTTCTTAAATCACAAAATCCATATGTCTACTTTGTTATGTGTCTTTCCATACAAATGGGAAGACACGTACAACTATAAAGGTAATTGTAATACCACTATTTACTACTTTCATATTCAGAAAACATTCTCTAGAAATATATCAAGTTACTGTGCCAACATTTGATAAATAAATTTCTTCATCAACAATCGCAATAGGAGACAATGAACATCACACAAATCCGAAGTATCATAAAATATTCAATTGCAAATAAATTTTTTTTAAATGTTTAATTACAGAATAAATTCTTGGAAATTATTTGCATTATAGCTATCTGTATGAAATCTTATACTTTTATAAACTGCATATTTTTGAGAATTGCAACTAAAAGCATTTATCTGCAGCTTAATTGATTTTTTTTTTTTTTTTTTCTGAAACATTTAAAATATTCATGCTTGAGAAAAATGTATTGCACATAGGTTTTAAATATTGAAGTTTGTTTTTCATTCGGCGAATTATAAATAAATAAATGGTTATAATTTATTTTATGCATCTGAATTCATGGAAAAAGGTTGTTTTTGAGAAAAATTTTTTTGTTAGTTGTGATTATATTAGTTTTTAATTTGCTAACTTTACATAAGTGTCTAGTCTTAAATTGGAAATTAATAATCATTATCACGTTGAACTTGTAATAACTTTCGTGGACGCTTTATAGCAGCAGTTTATGTCAAAAAATTTCAATCGCTCTTTCGAAGTTCAAGACCAATCAACTCTTTGTATATAAACTGGTATCATGTAAGTAAATATCGAATTCTATAACTGATTTTTTAATCAATAAACGTAATTGTAATTAAATTTATAGGTGTATTTTTCACATCTAAGCATATCCCAAGTGATAATTCTGGAGTGAAATTTAAAAAAAAAAAAAAAAACATTTTACCGTAGACATTTATATACACTGATGACCATTAAATATTGCTATACAAAGATGGCGTACTACATGCATATAATTTACACGAACGGAAGATGTGATACAGTAGATTCTCATTTTTACGAATCTCTAATTTAAAAACATTCACGATTTTATGCAGTAGTGACTGATCCCTAACGCGCGCGGTCCACAGACGCAATAATAATTTTAACTCCCATTTACGAACTGAAAGTTTAGAAAATATATTTTATGGTTGATAAGCTTGAAATGACGTTTTCCTTGAAGAATCTTATGAATTATGGATAACTAACTGCTGTTAAATGTTAAAATCCCGATTATTATTATGTTAATGATGTTAAAATCCTGATTATTTTTAAGCAATTCATAATGTGTTTCTCCAATTTAATCTGACTTTTGTCTTAGAGCCCATGTATGAGAGTATAATCGACGACTTCAAGTTTCAAATAACTTTTATAAGCATTGATCATGACTGTGAATCATTTAAGGAAATTGAAGATCAAGTGCAATGCACTTGTCTATGTTTGAAGCCTCTCTAGCAGAAAAACAACAATATCTATGTCATTTTGACAGCAGGCCTAGTAGTCTACACACACAATTGAAAACTTGTAGCTACCACAGTAATTGAAGAAAGTCAAGAACACATTTACCAAGCGACTTGAGTGAAAATGTGTAACTAATCCATGAACTTCGATAAAGAAAGCCACTCTGCCCGAAATTTCATCGAAGGACTTTTGACTGTGAGCTCCGACGTAAAAACTATCGGAGGATTAACATAATGATTGAGAATATAATGAATATGAATGGAAAAGAACTTTCTGATATCAAACAAATAGAAAATGGTGGGTGGTGTAACTATTTGAAAAACAAGTAGATGAATGGTGGGCAAGATTGTGATAAATATAGTTTTAGAACACTAAATGAGTTAATAGTTATCTGGATTTTTCTTCAATGAAATGAAAGAATTATTTTTAAATATAAATTTTATTTTGTATGTATTTCTAATATAAAGCAAACAAAATAATTTTTTCTTATAGCGATTTGTTTACAAAAAAAGTAGTTTAATAGTTTCAAAAATCTGATATTTATTTGTTTTCCGAACCTTTAATTTTAAGAACTGTTTTAACGTCCCTAAGCGAGTGTCGTCTAGCGTACAAATAATTAACTTTTTAATGTATTCATTCAAAATAAGTGCGGTTTAGACATTTACAATGTGTTTAAATGAAATTATACTGCATGTTACTCGTACAAAAATTGCATTAGAAATAGTGTTATCTAGGGAAAAATTTCATCCATACCCAAATCAATCAAAATGTATAGAAGTTAATTAGTGGCCTACCGAATACCCTTGTTTAAAGTGTTGCAATGTTACTGCTAGCTTTGGTCGATATCTCGACTCTGCAGAATAAGAAATCTATGCTTTCAGAATGGTCATAAGGAACGGCATGCGTAATTTCAACCATCCACTATCATATGATAGCTATTGCAACGACAATCGAGAAGACAAACGATGCTCTTAATGGATCACCACTCTTCAGTAAAAAATGATTTCTTGCATCTGGAGATCCTAAATGTTTCTGATTTTAGACCATGGCCTTATAGGATATTGCTCTTCAAAGTGAAAAGTCCCAGGTTTGATCCTAACCACTGCTTTTCATGGAGGTGGATATAATATTTCTACCTTCTACATGTATTTCGGGGATGGTACTTAGGAGTTTCCTTCCTTGTGACCATTGAATGAGTCCCGCTATCTATGAAAAGCCCCCCCCCCCGGTCGGTTGATTGGGTTGGGTTTTCTGGCGCAAGGTAAAAGTTCTCCCGGAAAAGTATTCGGTGAACCGTACGACGTCCGACAGTCTACAATGTGATATCTAAGTATTTCGCATTTCTTTGTAAATGTGAAACAGTCGTACGCAAAAAAAAGCTATTCATATCAAAATTTAAATGAAAAGAAAATACTTGAATGAAACCAGTGGAAAGATCAATAAATGTTGATATACACTAATGTACACCTAAAATGCAACACCAAGAAAAACCAGATTACCACAGAAAATTTTACTTCGCAGAAAACACGTTATGAAAAGTTCAAATGATTGAATTACAGCCTCTTGAGAAGTGTGGATTTAGATAAAATCACTTGATTGCCTAGCCACTATTGTTGGCTAGAACAGCAGTCACACACCTCGGCATTGAATCAAAGGAGCTTTGGATATATCCTTGGAGTATAACAGTGCACAAGGGGGGGGGGGTCCACGTATTTCCAAAATTGATCTGGTGTATTCTGGGTCAGTTGTGCAAGATAGATCACATGTTTTCTGTCAGGGATGGATCCGAAGAACATGCTAACCAAGGAAGCAAACTCACTCCAATGGTACTCGAAAATCTGCAGTATTGCGCGATGCTTGTCTCTCATTTGGTCATTACATGTCATCTTTAGGAGCATAGTTGATATCACTGTGGGTATGAGATTAAAACATAGCACTATAGGTATGAGAGAAGCACGGATTCTAATAACAATACAAAGATGTGTAGCTATGGTTTCGGGAATAAAATCTAATATCACTCACACGCAAAGCCATGATACCAGCTTCAGGACCAGGGTAATGATGCATAACGCAGCAGCGTCTCACAACAGTGTCTCCAGATTCGAATCCAACCATTGTGTTACAGGCACAAACGGGACTTGTGAATAATGTTCCTTTCTGTTATCTGTGTCCATTGTTCATCACACCATTGGCTGTGCAAACGACTAGTTTTGAGTTAAAAGTAAACGAAATAATGAATTCCTTGCAAACATTCCTCCCAGTTGTAAGCGATCCGTCACTGGCAAGCACACAATATACTTGTTATCACAAGTAGAGGTGCAACGTAATGGGTGTGATTAGTTCAGTTGCTATGCTGTTCCCAATTACTGATCCGAATCACGGTTTCTTCGTTTCGTCCAACACGTGTTCTTACGCGATAACCGATTTTTCCAAAGAATAATCTGAAATCCCTATATTATTTTTCCTAGGTAGAACAAGGATATTTGCTCGAAAGACAATTACTTCTATTACTATTTTACGTTTAACTATACATCTACGAGGAATATGAAACACGACAAAATTAGCAAATCTGTTAATGCACAAAGGAAAAAATTTACAGCATTTTGAATAATTTTTTTGTAGTTTATTGTTATAATACTTCTTTGCGCAAAATTTTAAGAGTAGGCAATCCATACATTGTTTAAAAAATATTTAAATTTTATTCAATTATATAAAATATGATTAAAATAATCCTAAACTGGTCAAATTATTTATTGTTTTCGATTTTTAGAAAATAATTTTCTTAAATTTCAAGTGTATTAATGGAAACAATATTTATTTAACTTGTGATATATTATTTTATTTTGTCAAAATTTCTGAAGGTAACTTGAAAAGAATATTATATATATATCAGTTTCTTGTTGCCATTATGTTTAAAGATTTATTACATGGCTTTTTAAAATTTAAATATAAAAAATCTTTTATTTTAGAGATTAAATAACAGTTATGTAATTGTCGTGTGCCAGCCAGGCTGGCAATATGGGGTGCGCTGCTCCACTTTTCCAACTGAACCATATTTGGTGTGGAGTCCGACTTCCTCAGTACACACATGCCATAGGTACCCGTTTATAGGGTAGGCAACCATTCACACACAAAGAAAGGACAAAGACAAGAATGAGAGAGAGAGTACATCCATGCCCGAGCCAGGATTCGAACCCAGGTCCCACCCATCTGTAGTCAGGTACGCTAACCACTAGAGAGGTTGGGAGGCAGTTATGTAACTAAAAAAGGAATATACGATTGAAATTTTTAAAATACTGTATTGGGAATAAGAAATTTCAACATTTAATATTAAAAGTACTTAATCATAGTTAATAACGAAACTTTTAAAAATAATTTTATGGATATAACACAGTAACTTGTCATTCTTAAAAAAATCCACGTATTTTTTCGTACTTTTGATATAAAATTAAATGTTTGAACATTAAGAGTACTTAGTTCATCATATAACAGTAACGTTTTTTCTTAAATATGTTATGAATTTAAGCTCTCCCAATATTTTTAATAGTTAATAACGAAATTGTTAAAAATAATTATCGTGATGGAATTTCTTCAACTTGAAGCTTAACCCTGAAAATTGCGATTTCTTTCTTTCTTTTATAATTGATTTATACAAATTATATACAAATTATTACAAATTATATTTAAATACAAATTCCGTATTTCTCTTTTAACTTAGGTATTATACTGTTCACAAGATAAATTTCATTTATATTCTCAATTATCATATCAAAAAAATAGCATACGATTAGTAAGCAAACAAAGTATGATTAAAAAAAGACCCCAAAAAAAGTTACAGATATTTATAAAAAAAAATGCAGCCGTTTGAGTATATTTTGATGGTGTAAAGAGACATTTATTCCAAGTCCATTATTGGAGATTTTCACTTCAAAGTTAAGGTTGCGAATCTTCGACGATTTCAAAGTCGCATCACGTTCTCCAAATCTTTCATCAATGGAAAGAATTCTCAATAAATCATTCAATGAAAATTAATTGATTATAAACAATTTCCAGTTATCTTCTTCAATATAAGCTACAAGCACTCTAGCAAAGAGCTCCGAAAATGTCCACTGTAACCTACCAAACTATCTATATTGTTCACAAATCATTTGGTCAATTGTTGCTGAACAGCGAGGATTCTGCAATTATTGTCAAGTCCATTATGATCGATAATCATCGTAAAACTACATGGCAGTTGTATGTGTACATTCCGTTCAATCTCTGTGTGGTCCAGTGTCCTGGACCTGCCACAGATGCTTGGGGTATTAATCTCACAGAATCTGAACTTTAGAATTACATGAAAATTTAATCACTTGTTATTTACAGTTTAATATTTTTGTTCCATAAAATTCATCACTTTATTTAAATTTTTTCCTCGTGTAGTTAGTAGTTTCAATGTTTAGTGGCTTGAATATTGGCTATTAAAATTAAATAAAGTACATTATACTGTACTGCTCTATAAGTGTTGATATCTTGAAAATCACTGTAAGAAAAATTACTTTCTTCCAATTATTTAACATGGACTTTATTTAATTTTTCAATTCCTACTATCAGTGTTCGCACTTTTTCTATATCTTGTTCAAATTTTCAACTGTTAATAAAATAATTTTTATTCATTTTCTCAAGCTTGAATACATTTTTTAAAATTTATAATGGATGATGCTTGATGTCAATACAGTTTTTCAAATATTTATTCATTAATTAAAAGTTTTATAGGGGAAAAAATACACTATTGGGTAGTGTTGTCACCTGTTGGTATCAACAATTACTCTACCTTTACATTCTTAATTTTATTTATTTTTATTATCTTCTAAATGAACTTATTACTTTCTTTAAAAATTCAACTTTGTGTGGTTTTGAAGTAAATTAGTGAGAGAGTGCGAGGGAAAGAATTTTTTTCTAATTTTTTAAAAAAAAA
>JAPDSC010010779.1:0-15960 GCA_026290005.1 Latrodectus geometricus | reverse complement strand
TTTTTTTTTTTTTTTTTTTTTTTTTTTTTTTTTTCTAAATTTGTTTTTCGGATAAATAAGTTTATTTCACTCCTAGATTTTTAAAAGGTGATTTGACACCGGGAGATGAACAGTTTAACGCCTTATTGCTTTAAGACATTTTTAATGTCCACCGAGAAGCAAAAACGCAATATTCGCCACCTGTTATTCAGCAGAGTCTAGGATTGAAACAAGCACTGAAAAGTAGAATTTAGCTCTGAAAAGTAGAAATAAAAGGTGTTGTCGTGAAAATATTAAACATCAGAAGTTTACTGGTGAAAATTTGTAAGTAGTTGTGTCGATAAATAGTTTCATTTCAAGCTTCTTTTATTGGCATCCATAAAAACAAGCAACTTGTTGGCAAAGTCATAATTTGCAACCAATAATTTAATCTGTGAGTATGTGGCCAAAAGTTAATTTAATAATAAAACATCTGAAGTATTAATTTAAACATTAAAATTGTATACCTACAGTTATACTTCATTGCCAATGCCTTTTCAATGCTATCTTAAAAAAGCAATTACTACCAATAATAACATCTCTTATAAACTTCTGCTTTTCATTATTTATTGCTGAATATTTAAAAATGAATAACTAGAAAATTGATCCCTTCAGACTTTGAAACATAAAATTCTTCATTTGAACTGATTACTAACAAATTTCATAATGTTTTAATTTGGTACTACTCTATTCTTAGATTGATTATGTAATGGTCAAATAAAGAAAAAGCAAAGAACTTAGCATACCATTATACAGCTATTGGCAAGAAAATACTTTACAAAACAAATCAAATTATAATCATTTCTTTTATTTTATGCTAAGGATTTGAACATAAACTAGTTTAATGCATAACGCATTGTAATTGTACCTAGGTACTGCATCTTAGATCAATTTATATAATTCGGCGTTTGTTTTCTCTTTTTCATTCAATGGATTTAGTATCGTTTTTTTCTAAAGCTAGTCTTTTTCTAAAACGATCTTTTTCTAAAGTTAGAAACAATAAATTCTTTTAATAGTCAATAAATTATTGTATCTACATCCCAGTGCTAAAAATGCTAAAATAAGTTTAAAAGAATTAGGGTTTAATATTGGTAAAAAGACAACGAATTTTAAGTTTTTATAACTAAATGGTAATTTTAGGTAATCATGACTAACAGATCAGCAGGTTCTGGATCTTCAATGAGGAAATTAGAAAGTTAACTGTATAATTTTCATTGTCATTTCTAAAAGCTTTTGGCATGCTCACATACACAGTTTACATCTCTCATTTCCTCTTTAGTTCTCTCAGAAAGCTTTCTATAGTTAAATATAGGCAAATTCTCTACTGTAAACAATTCTTAAAAACGGTCCGAATAAACTAAACAATAAGCGTAGCTTGTTTGAGTGTCCTGAATATAGCAATATTTGTTAAAACATAGCTTTATTTAAAAATAATAAATTTCAGTTCATTTTCCTTAACAATTAGGCTATATGTGAGCACAAATTATGCAAATGAATCCTTTTATATATGTTTCCTTCTTTTTATTTTTAAGATAACATAATAAATTTATATACTTACCGATAAGGGAATATTAATGCCTTTGAGTTTCTCGTCGATACGTAGAACATAAATAATGATAATGATGATGGCTTCTAGGAATGTGACAATTATGATGAATAATAAAAAACCAAAACCTCCACTGTCACCGTAGCAATGCCCTTCTGCGGTGCAAATGAGTGCTGCAAATGCTAAAACCTGTAAAATATGAAAAATCAGCAGTTGAATAAAAATAATCTATTGTTCAAAGATTTTAAACACAATACCACGTTTACAATGCACATTTGAACTCCTTTAAGTCTCGATAAAATTTTTCTGCGGTGGCAACACGATTTAAATTTGCCAGAACAGATTTACCGTAAATCAGGTTGGAAAACTGACGATAATTCGTTTTGACTGATTTAGCGTTTTGTCTTGTTTATTGTTGTCAGATTCGTTGAGGTAGTTGGAGCCGATCAAAATAAATATAAAAGAAAAGTTTGGAAAATCGATCACAAACTGAATTATTTATTAAAATATGAACCAAGTACCACAAAAATAACTTTGATTTGAGAAGAAATAAATTTGCCAATTCATTTTTTCGTTTCGTACTAATCATTTAACTTATTATATTTACTACCGTCATTTTGGACTATGTTTTAAAACTGTGCTCAACTTCCAACATTGCTGTATTCTCTACACGCATTTTTTTTCTTGTTAATGGCAACAGTTAAAAACAATTGAATGGACATACTATTTTTTATATATTTTTCATTTAAATAACTTTTTTGTCATTGTTAAAATAATGAATTAAAAATCTTTAGTTATTTTTGCAAATAAAGTGTGGCCTATAATTTAAATTCGTGTTCTACTTTCTGTTGTTATTCTTTTTAAATATGATATGAAGAACATGAAATGAATTCGGTGATATTCGATTTGACAATATTTGCATCAACTTTCCTTAGTCGTCAGGATTTTACACAAATAATTTATAATATTAAATAACAATAAATAAGTTTTTTAATCAGTATAAAAAATTAGGACAATACGAACTCTGTTTAAAGCATTGTGTTAAAGTTAAACAAATTTAACAGTAAAATGATTTAAAAAGTGCAATGCTGAAGAGGATTTTACAATTGGATATTTTTAATACAAGAGGAAGCAATGTTATAAATCTAATTGTTAAAAAATTACGATTTAGAAACTTTATGAATTTCTTCAAATGCAGAATAGAATTATCAAAAACGGGATTTTTTTTTTTTTTACACGTAAATAATACAGCATTATGTTCATTACTGTTCAATTTCATATTTAGCAGAAAGAGTTATATCTAGTGTGATAACTAACGACAAAAGAGATACCATTTGAAGCAAAGGAATACATAAACTTACCAATGCTCAATCTTCATGGATATTTTTAATTTTACAGCAAATCCATATTTTAAATATGAAATTAAATTCAAATTTTTATAACAAATATATTAATTATGCAATTATTTATGTTGTGAATAAAAATGTGACTAGTATTTTTTAAACAGCAAATAAAAGATGTCAATTAAAAATAGTTTTCATCGTATTATTATTTAGTTAGTTATATAAAAAAGGCATGAATATATTTTGAAGTTCACAGTAAAAAAAAAGTGAAAACTGCTTATATAAAGTAAGTTTGTTTGCAGTTTTAGGAATTTGTTGCTGAAATAAGCATGGTTTGTTATTCGATGACTAACATTGAATAGTAAACAATTTCAATTATTTATCACTTAACGTTAGAGAGAAATAGACTGATTGTATAGTTCGAGAAGAATTCGGGTATTTCTGTAAACAGTTTGATAAACTGTTTACAAATTGTTTACAGTAACAGTTTGATAAACTGTTTACAGAAATACAATAAAAACAAATGTCTTTGTTCTAGCATAAATGGAAGAAATTTTTCTCATCAAAATCAGATTACGTCCAAATGTTACCGAAGTATGGTAAACCTAGCTCCTATTAGGATCGTATTTTTCCCCTATTATGAAATGTGATTGTACTTTTGATAGACAAAATAGAATAAAATACGTTAGAATTTTTACGATCCTTTCAGTTGGAAATGAAACTATGATTATGCGAATCACCATACCTTCAGAGGCAAGTTACATAATTTATTACGTTACGATTAGTTCTCAACAACATTACTCATTTTTCTAATAATCTGTATTTTTATAAATAATAGATACAAGGCTTCTGCGGCATAAATATAAATGTATATTTAAATTTTAAAAAGAAAATGAGTTATTTCTTTCGTACACAGCAAAAGAAAAACAACCAGAACGTATTGTCGTAATTTAGAATACTTTCTTGGACTTCAAAATAAATTCTGATTGATCTAAAAATGACGGTGGTTTTAAGGTATCAGTTCTAATTCGAAGCAATGAATATCTCGTCCTTTAAAGACAGTCATTGACGAAGATTTTTATAAAATTATTTACAATGGAAAATAACTATAAGGGCGAGAACAAAGGCATTGTGTCAAAATGATAATTTGAGAAACATCAGTATTTTCGATCACGGATCAACAAAGCTGCTTGCTTTTGTAGAAAAAAAAGTCATTGTTATAAAAAGAAAAGTCTCCGTTATCATCGAAAAAGTTTATTTTCTTTATTAGGTTTCTATATATAGCAATGTAAACTTAAGTTTTGCACACGCGAAAACTATTCAACCGAAAAGAGAGAATATATTGAATGAAACAATAGATGTTGGAAGAAAATAATTGAAAGGAAATATTCAATTAAGGACAGCGTTTGATGAAACAATTATTGATCCTAAATATTCATTTCTGATTTATTTTTAACACGTACCAATTTTGAAAGCATTGTTTTTAGGAATCAAAATGATACACATTAATTATTTACCTATAGAAAATACTATTAGAAAGTAAGAGTTTTTATTAGAAAACAATCAACTAAATAAGCCAATTTATTTCCTTGTTATAATAATTAAATGCATAAATAATATTACTTTATATTAACATATATTAGGTTGGGAAAAAAGTAATCCATTATTTTTTCGGTAGATGTCTGTAGTTATCGATATCTCGTGAGGTATCTATCAAACAATTTCAGATTTATGCTCGTTGGAAAGGTGACATTTGACACTAAAATATCCTCTTGCGGTTTTTTGTTTCATTAATTCAGTTACGAGTACAAGGTTTTAAAAATGGAAGACAATAAACAGAAAACTCGATACATTTTCGTTTTTCTCTTGTAACGGCGAAAAAGATAGCCGGGTGGCAAAAATTGTGAAAGGTGTTTATCGTCCTATATAACAGTGTTCCGCAACCGGTGTGCCGCCGCTTGAAATTACACAACATATTTATTTTAATGCAATGTACTCTAATACAAATTTACAATTTATAAAAACGAATTGTATATACTTACTATATTTCAATGCAAAACCATAAATAAAATAACAATTGTTTAGCACTTGCTATAATGTATTCACACAATAGAAGAAATGGATGTCAATAGAAGTAAATAGAAGATGGACTCTGTAGATTAAATTTGCGAATACGGCTCTAGCTAAAAATGTCATCACAACCAATAGAAACGCTCCTAACCACCTGCACAATCTTTATATCGACTGTTCCTGAAATATAGTGATTGCGCAGAATTCAATAGCCAGCAGACAGCGTTGTTTAGGATTTAGAACGAACCTAATATAATATTGTCAGTGTTAGATACGAATTTCTACTGGACACATACAACCAGATCACTTCTTACCCCTATAAATTAAATCGCAGAAGTTTATAAATTAACCATTCGTGTTTGTTATTAACGTGATTTATTTTTGTGCCCATTTCAATATGGATAAATTTTTATTTGGAAAACAATCTACTTCTCGGGCAGAAGATGATGAACCTTGCACAAGCAGTATTGCTAAGAAAAGAAAGATTGTGAATAGAAAATACTCCGAAGACTACATTCGTTATGGCTTTTATTGGTGCGGCGATGAAGCGGCTCCGAAACAATATGTGTAATTTGCAACGAACAATTAACAAACGACTCAATGGTGTCCAGTAAACTAAATCGCCATCTAACTTCAAAACATCCGAATTGTGCTAAAAAGGATATATCATATTTTCAAAGGTTTTTGGCTCAAAATTTAAAACAAAAAAAATTTATGATGTCGACCGTATCTGTTTCCGATAAAGCATTAGAAGCTAGCTATTACATTGCAAAATTAATAGCTCGTGAAAAGAAACCTCATACTATTGGAGAAAAACTTATTAAACCAGCATGTATGGAAATTGTGCGAGTTATGCTTGGACCTAAAGAGGTTCAGGAAGTGAGTAAGGTTTCACTGTCAGCTGAAACTATTAAAAGACGTATTGGCGACATGTCAACAGATATTTTGAACACGCTTATTTTGAAATTGATCGCAGCTAACAATTTTGCTCTTCAAATTGACGAGTCAACGGATATTAAAAATCAAGCACAATTAATTGCAATTGTACGTTTTGTTGACGAAGATTGCATAAAAGAAAATTTTTTATTTTGTAAAAAACTTTCCGAACGAACTACCGGAGAGGATATTTTTCGAGTAACTGATGATTTCTTCAAAATACACAATCTACAATGGAGTAACTGCATGAGTATTTGTACTGATGGCGCCGCAGCAATGACTGGTAACATAAAGGGTTTTATTGCCTATGTAAAACAACAAAATCCGGCAGCACAATTTACACATTGCTGCATACATCGGGAAGTATTGATGGTGAAGAATTTACCAGAACAACTTTTAAAAACTATGAATGAATGCATCAAAATTATAAATTTTATTAAATCAAGAGCTTTAAATACAAGAATTTTCGAAATGCTTTGTGAAGAAATGGGTTCAGAACATAAATCTTTATTATTTTATACTGAAGTACGTTGGTTATCCCGAGGAAAAGTGTTGGCTAGATTGTTTGAACTTCGCTGTGAATTGCACCAGTTTTTACTAAATCAAAATATGCCCGAACTCGGCCAGCACTTCGAAGATAACAGTTGGATCGCCAAACTTGCATATATGGCTGACATTTTCGACCATCTTAATGGACTTAATAGAAAAATGCAAGGTTCGAATGAAAACTTATTAACCTGTTCCGACAAATTGCAAGGGTTCAAAAATAAACTGGAACTTTGGCAGAATGAACTAAGTAACAACTCTTTACAACCGTTTCAAAGGGTTCATAATACAATAATTGAAAATAGGCAATTAATTATCGATCTGGCCCAATCCCATTTAACAACACTGGAAAATAAATTCGACTACTATTTTCATTCGATTAAAAGTGAAGAATATGATTGGATTCGCAAAACTTTTGCAACTAATGCAAAAAAATCTGTTGATGCATTTTCTCTTAAATTTAAAGAAGAGTTTATTGAACTGAGTAACGACGGGACGTTAAAACTACATTTTGGAGAAGTTCCATTGGATGTTTTCTGGATTTCGGCTAAGAATGAATATCCTCAAATTTCAAAACAGGCTATTTCAATTTTAATCCCCTTTTCAACAACATATTCATGCGAACAAAGCTTTTCGACACTTGTTTTAATTAAAAATGATAAGCGGTCTTGCTTAAAAAATCTCGATCAAGAACGTCGAGTTGCACTATCAAATATCGAGCCCAATATAAAATACTTGTGTTCCTTGAAACAAGCTCAAGTATCACATTAATTACCCTTTTTGCCTATTTTTTTGTATTATTGTAGTTTTGTAATTAATTATATATGTTATGTACATATAATACCGTAAATATGTAAAATAAAACGAATTAAAATATTAATTAATGTATTATTTTCTGATGTGTATACGTGTTGTTTTATTATATTTATACCTATTAAATTTGGTGTACCGTGAAAACCAGAAAAAGCTTTTGGTGTGCCACGAATAAAAAAACGTTGCGGAGCACTGCTATATAAGACTGTAACAACCAGTTACGTACAATTTTTGTTTCGTCGATTCCGTTCGGGTATTTTTGATGTTAGAGGTGCATCTCTAACATCAAAAGCCTCTAACACCTCTAACATCGCATGTGGATACAGCATCGTCCAAAATGTCTATAAAATATCAAAAATGATCGAAGTTAACCGCATGTCAGCAGTCGTAACGCGCAAGACCTAAAAATCTACATGAAAGCTGTTTTAAACCTTTTTACAAAGTGAATCCAAAAGAAGTTACATAAAGTTCACGTAAAAATAATGGATTTTTTCCCCCAAACTGATATAATGATTAAGGAAAATATTAGCTCATTAATCAATAAAATCATTAAGCACGATAAAATTCATTCAGACAGTGAATGGATTGTTACTTTGATACAACGTAATTTTGAATTTCTTTTTCGTTTTGAAATAAACGTAATTCTGTTTCAGACGCTTGGAAAAAATATTTAACCTATTTGTTTGTGCTATAAATGGCTTCGTAATTATTAAAATGTGCAGACTTTCAAAACAAACTTGCTTATATATATCAATCTTTGATAAGTTATGTGGATCGAATTCATTTAAATCTAAACTCATTTAATTTTGTTCAAATCTTGCAGCTAGTGGTTGACGAGTTGGTTGGTTGGGTTTTGTGGCGCAAGGTCCAAAAAGGACAAGCTGCGCCTAGTGGTTGACGAGATATTACGTGATTTTTTTAACGATTTTGTGACAGTTAATGTCGAGATATTGGTTGAAAAGAAGACTACATTTCATTTGTTGAAACATAAGGCCAGCCGCAAACTATCGTCGATTTCGCCGGAAACACCTAGCAGAGCGAAATTACCGTGAATTCACCGCCGAAGGAATGGGAGGTAACTATGACGTAGATGTTTGACGTCATCGTTCTGTTCAACCAATGAAACTTTTATTTACATTATATTGAAATCTTGTTTTGAATGAGATCGACATCTGAATTTACTCATTAAATTGTAATGCATTCCTAACTGTTTAAAAATTTTATTAAATTTATGGAAGACATTAAATATTGAAATACCACGAGGTTAAATTAAATGCGAGAACAAAGAATAGCAAAAACGTAAATCGAAATTCCCACTGTCGCCGGAACCCTGCCAGATATATTTAACATGCTTGAAAACAAAAAGTGTTGCTCGGAACGCCTATTTTATGACGTTTTCTGACGTCAATCCTTCGCCGTGTTTTCGCCCAGTGTCGCCGAGCTTCGCCGGCGTCAGTTTTCCGGCGAAATCGCCGATAGTTTGCGGCTGGCCTAAGACTTACTGATATTGACATCAAGGTTTAATTTCTTGCTTTTGCCCTCTAGAGTTAATTTGAATGAGACCTGGTCTTATAAGTAGATCCCAAATTACTACAAACATCTAGAAGCGAGATGAGAATTAAACGCACGAATTCTTCAACTGAAGACCAGCGTGCTATTTTGGTGCTAGCTCGGCTCAAGGACAAAGAATTAAATATCACACTTCGACTTCATGTTTATCAAGCCCAAGCTTAATTGCTTTTTTTAATTATTGGAGATCAGAGTTTGCTACCATCTTAAAAGACGCAATGCCTAGCAAGGAAATGGCAGCAGAGGAGTATAATTCTGAAAATGATTGTTTAAAAGCTTGATTCTAAACAATCTTTTGATGGTTATAAAGTTAGCAGAAAATAAGTCTGTCATCATAGATTTCCCAAAATAGAATTTGAAACATTCACTTGCTGCATTATTCTTTAAACCCATAAACCCAGTTAAAATTGTGCAGTGGGAATAGATTTGACTGCGATAGCAATTTTTATATCACACTGATTATTCTTGTATCTATTTGACACTGTATTAATACCTTGGAATAGCTTTTCTTAAGAAGACTTGGAATTTTAGTCTTATCTTACTATAATTGTAAATACACACCTTTCAGGTTCTGATTTAACCTTAAAATAGCTTTGTCGCAAAGTCAAAGATCATTGTAGTCAATCTACTACAGAATACGACAGACTATACACAGTACAGCTTGGAATTATATTTATTTCTGAATTTTTCTAAATGTGCCTAACTTCCTTTATTTAATAAGATTTATGATAAGCGAATATTCCAGACCTGTTGACATTAAGGTATAGTCCGGGACTCCCTTGCTGATTGGAGATTGAGAAATTTAGATGCACAAGGTCTTGGCTAGGACAAACAGCACCGAGCATAGGGGCTTCCCTGCTAGGTGCTGTTATATGTTTATATATATATGTTTTAAACATATATATCACTACATATATGTTAAAAAAGCAAGATAAATTAGTAAACTATTGTTAGAGACACAAGAAATTGTTGTCAAAGGAACAATGAAATGAGAATTAATAATTTGAGATATTGAAAATATAAGGAATCTGACATCCAGTATTATATACGAAATCAGCATCTTTATTTACATCAGATAACTGAAAATAAAATGAATATTCAATTTGTTGTAAAAATTAATTCATATTCAAACAATTTTTCCCAAATAACGAATCTCATTTTATCAACATGAAGATTAGTATCTGTGTCAACTATTTCGATAACCATGTATGTATTTGAATAACAATATCATTTGTTTTCTTAATCTTTATGAAGTCGAAGTTTGGCTCTTATATATTTTACAGATGAAAAATCTTCATTCATACATTTATCAGAAGATTGAGGTTAGGCTACAAAATATAGTCCCCTATCCTTCGTCTTTCTTTGTAGTGTAATATTGAGGTTGAAAAATAAAACACACATATTAAAAAAAAAAAAAAAAAAGCTGCAATCACAACTAACTTAATTTTAACTTTTCCTAATTCAAAATTACTCAAGCTTTCGAATGGAAATCTTTTAATGAATAAAATCATAAAAGACAAAAAGGTCAATTTTAAATTATATAAAATAAAAAAAAAATGACAAAGACAAAACTTACACACCACACACAAGAGTCCTTAATTTAAATACAAATTTAAAAAGAAATTAAGTAATTACAAAATATTGTCGAGTTTATGAAAAATTAATGAAAATTGAGCGTTTATACTGTGTAACGAAAATTATAAATTAATTATCCATTCAATATATATTATATATATTTTATTTAAATGTTACACTCAAGTTTTTTCTTCAAGGTAATCCAAACAAAATATTTCAGAATGTTTGAAAGTGGAAATATCACCTGAAGCTGATTATTACTATGTTTTAACCGATTCAGACATATTAAGGTACTAAAATCCCACCATTTAAAAATTTTACATATTTTAAATTAACATTTTGTTGCTGACCGGTACACAAAAAATTAAAATCTTCAAATATAATACAATAAGTATAACGCTCTTAAATATTTTAGATTAGAATTCGAAAGATGAGAAAATTCAAGTTTCCTTATATTTTTCATAAATTGCGAGCTTATATTTTATATTCTAATAGTTATTTTGTACACGAGAACTATAATTTGACAGCGACTTTTACAATTTAAAGCATATTTCGAATTACTTCTAGCATTCAGGTTTGAGAAAATATTTGAACACATGAACTCTTCTAAACAGAAGACTACCATTCAGGTAACAACTCATGCCAAGCGAGATACGAGAATTTTTGCACATCTTTACTAAGACAATTTTTAATACTTATTTCGGTACATAATTCAAAATAATATTGATTGCTGTAGTAATAAATTATTTTCGATGATAATCTCTGAAGTATTAAATTTTTAAGAATATTCTTTGACTGAAAAGAATAAAACTTTATTTTTAGTTTCTGAAATTACTTTTGCTACTGGGAAAGCTATAGAAATATTTATTTATGCACTGATTTCTTATAGAAGAACTATATTTCAATATGCACCGTAATTTTAAACGATTTTGAGAGCTGACGAGTTGTAACACCTGCCTGTAGTGACCTTGAAATCGTGACTTCCTACTTGGCTTGCTTTCTTCTGAAAGCATCCTTGCGTCTTAGGAATAGAAGCTAATTCAATTCGATTGCATTGTGTGTGTGAGTAATATTACTTAACTCTGACGTAATTAAAAAAATAACAGAATAAGTATGGGACATTTCTTATCACTCATTTCTTTGAATCGCTTTTAATAATTCCAGCTATATTATAAGATGTTGAAATATAAAATGTATTTAATTATGTGTGAAATATCAGAATTTCTCAAAGAATGCAATGTAAAATGGCAATGATTTGATATTTTTTTAAAACACACAATGAAAGGTTTGTGTTTTTACAAAATAAAAGCTGAGAAAATATTTCAAAGCGCTAAATAAAAAGTTAAGACGAAAGAAATAATTCTAAGTTGGACAAAACTATTAAAAATCTGAAACAGATAAAAATGAAAATAAAATTTGTTAAGGATATATTATTTTTAATTTCAACAAGTAATTTTATAAATAAATCCTTGTGTTCCATACTTAAGCTAGTAAATTATTGTTTGAAACATATTTAAGTAAAATTTAAGCATGTGAAGTCAGATAATCGATTCGTGAATGTTTTTGCTAATTTCATCGTCTCGTGTCTCCTCAAATCTTTATTTTCAAAAACAATCTATTAAATTTTTATTTTCCCTTCTCATAATTATATCCATTTCTTGTCACTTACTCATATACATATTTTTCACATTTCTACAACCACAATATATCAATTCTACAAAGCAAAAAATTATTTGTATATTCATTTATAAGATTGCACAAAAGTTTACGATTGGATTGATTGCGTGCGGAAGGTAATTTGTTGGGCTTTTTACTGAAGTCGTTTTTCGCACACTGTCAGGTGTGAAAAAAAGACCAATTACTTCGAAATGTACAGTTTAAAAACCGAACGACTACAAATATCCCAACCCGAGCCGGGGATGGAACAAAAGAATTGTTGAAGTAAAAGGCTACAGCACAAACCATTCGACTGACAGATGATCTTCGCCTGAGGCATGCTGTCAAAAGATTATTTCATCGGACACAAGCCATTACATACCCAGAGTGATTTTAATTAGTGCGGATACTTAATGCAAGGTACACTATACATTAAATGATTTATGGTACTATGCATGTTGTTACCATGGAAAATCGCCAATTTCGACTTGTATCCATATTATATTATCTACAAAATGGCGAAAATCTCTTAACATAATTACAGGTATCACAACAGACCTTTGGTACTGTGGTCGTGAACTTTTGTATGTAAACATCACTTCTGGCATATATATATATATATATATATATATATATATATGCATATATATATATATATATATATATATATATATAACTGATAAGTCATGAAAATCTACAAACCATAAAATTCTCACTCAATTTACACGAGGCGCTATACTGCCAGTTATAATCATTTTTTAAATATGTTTCATTTATCAAAAATAAAACTATTTGATCGATTTCTATTAAAAACTTAGAAGCATAATTTATTGATTAGTTAATAATTATAAAAAATACATTTGGAACAATGCCAATGACATATAATTAAGAGATTATGACGTACAATACGGTATAATATAAGTAGTAGTGAGAATACCAAACTTTCTCTAATGAAGCAACTCTTAAAATATTTTCCAATGGTGCCAATTAAGTAAAAATACAAAATAATCATAATAAATGATAAATAATACTCGTGTAACTGAATAATTAAATTCATTTTTATTTATTATTTATTTCAATTACATCAAATAAATAATTAATGGTAGTTTCAGCCAGAAAAGTTTCACAGGAATGTTAAATCAAGAATTTCAGAAATGAATAAAGCCGTGATATATATATATATATATATATATATATATATATATATATATATTCTCTATTATATGAATACTTAATAATTTTGTACGTAAACTTAATGGTAATAGTTTTCAAGAATGACTATTTACCTCCTTTCTTAAAATATTATATATCGAAAAGAGTTAAATAGTTCTTATTTATAAGAAAATTCAATTAAATATAGAATAGAAGTATAAATGCCTGCTGCTTATTTTGTGGAATGGTATATTTGTACGATATATTAGTCATAAAACTTAATTATGACAATATTTTTTATAATTTTTATTCAAGTAACTATTAATTATTACTTAATACACAAAATATAACTACTGTATTGAAAAATAATTCATTCATCATAAGGAACAGGAAAATTTAAATACAATTTGTTCCTTATGTACTACCAACAATAGCTGTCGTATGCAAATCACTGATTACAAAAATAAGTTTTTTCCTTTTCACTTGAGGAAATAAGATAGAAAACTCATCGTTGAAATAAGGATTCCATCTCATTGATGTAACACTTTTATATTTACTTATTGTTAATGAGTCAGATAGTGTTGCAGACACTATACATCATGATGCATCTGAATCGAAATGACACTCTTACGAGACATCTCAAGTTACTAAATGCTCGAAAAAAAGCTTCGCAATTCTGTCAAGTAAGGGTATCTTAAAATTAAACTTTTTTCCAATATTCTATTTCATTTCTAATTTAAATTCGCATACCTTTAAACATAGCAATAAGCTAAACACTAAAAATCTGTAAAACATTCAACAACATTTAATAAACTTAGAAATTAAAAATGATATAAAGTTTAATAACGTTTTAAAATTAAGAGAAAAATTTCTTACGCGTTAGTAATAGATTAAGAGAAAGTTTTCTTAAAAAACACACAAAAATGAATTCAAATTTGCTTAGGTAAGGATACGTTCACTCAGCAAAACTAAAATATTCGTGATCGGTTTTTAAGCTATATTTTTAAATGAAAGTTAGGGAAATTTATTTCCAGAGAAATTCGAGTGCAATATTATTTTATATATGTGGTATTTTCGATAAAACGATGTAAATATTAATTAAAATGAGAAAAAAAAATGCGAAAAATCAAATGCATTTTCGAATAATTTTCGAACATTTTCGAAATGAGACAAAACAATTCATGAAAGGTCAAATCAGATTTCAAGTACTCTTCTTTCTTAACATAAAATAAATAAATCTTAGAATATAAATAATAAATCAATAAATCTAAGAAAGAGTTACATACGTATCTACCGCGATTGCTTTACTTTTTTCACTTAATATGTAAATTTTTCGATCAAATAACTAGAAATAAGAAAAGGCTAATAATAAAATCTGTATGTGGCTCTTAATTGTTAAAAATCCTTTCATGAAAACTAAAAAAACTTGCGCTTAATGACGAAAATGAATTCGAAAAATTTCTTTCTGCGTATAGAGTATTAGCAGTATAAGTCACATGAAGCCAAGTTCAGTAGAAAATAGTAAGAAAAATTATTATTACAATTCCGAAAAACATAAAAAATAAATAATTTTAAGATTAACTGAGATTGATTTGTTCAGATGGGACAGTTTACACTGGGCAAGGCAAAACAAAACTCGCAAAAAAAATTTGAGATCCACCAACAGGCATCAGGAATAATTTTTGAAGAGTTTCCTTCCTTCGATATAAATGAAAAGGAATAAGAATTCATGTTTTAATAATTTGTAAGCAAATTTAAGAGAATATAAAAATCAATTTTTACTATGCTTATATCAGTTTTGCAACAATCTATGGACATAAGCATTTATGTATAGTACAACAATGACTACATTCCTAGGTAGTGTGTTCCTAATTAAATCCAAAATTTTGTATGTTGTTACAGGAAAATTACTGATAACACTCTACAGAAAAAAAATAAAAAATTCACGTACTGTAAATGAGGCTGTAAAAAATGGATGAAGCTAATCAAAATCCTTTTGAAAACAGTTGAGACTTATACCATAAAATATAAGAAAACGGTAAACTTTATAAACTTTATTTATCGTTATTTGTTTATATTTTAAGTTTATAATAAACCTGATTTAAATGTCTAAAACAATTTAGTGAGAATTATCTTTTTAATTATAAGGTCATTTTTTTTAAAATTAATAACGTAAATTCATAATAATACTAGTTTGTTTTTAATATCAAATCGTTATTTAATAAAATTTTACAAGTTTTTCTCCACCACTTTTATTTATAATTTCAATACATTTTATTAACCTTTTACTTTTGTTTTCTATATCGAAAATATTTCTGAATTTAGAAGTATTTGCTTAGATTCTGTGGGTCCTAGAAAAAATCTATATTATTCAACTCGTTTGACGTTAGTCCTTATTTTTATATAGTAATGTGTTATGGGCTATAGTTACAAATAAGTTTCACGCAAATATTTATAAAAATACAGATAAAGGCTTAAGAAACTAATATGGGAAAAAATTATCTCTCCTATATCTCTGAAAGTACATCAGTCGCATCATTTTTTTTTTTTTTTTTTTTTTTTTTTTTTTTTTGATATTACAAGTTTTTAAATGCCTGTCATTTTTTATAATAATCTTTACTGAAAAAACTTCTTCAAGCTTATCGCTAAGTGTACTTAACCAGACAAAATAAACAGCTTAACTTTATTCCTTTTTCAGTCGAAAGAAAAATAACAGGGCTGCATTTATGCATGAAA
>JAPDSC010010778.1:12736-28906 GCA_026290005.1 Latrodectus geometricus | reverse complement strand
ATATATATATATATATATATATATATATATATATATATATATATATGAATTAATAATTATCCTCATCGAAAATATAAAATCTCATATTTTAATCCTTGATTAAAATATAAGAGATTTTTTATTTTAAATTATTTTATATTTTTTGCTATTTTTTGTCTTAATTGATTTTCATTATTAAAGGATGAATTAATCATATAATGTTATGCGTTAAACTCTGACAGATTTGATATTTCAATTAATCATAACAATACTGCTTTAAATACCTATGTTTGTGTAACAATTTCAAATATATTCCCCAAATTTTTACCAATTTATTATTTGAATCATTTTTAAAACATTTTTAAGTCTTCTATTTGACTTCATAAATATTTTTTCATTATTTGGATGCATTTTTTATTAATATATATGAGTGAGGTATATAAATTAATAACTTATTTAATACGATTATGACATTTAGATTTATTGGATTTTAGAGAATATAAATAATTTTAAATAGTGATATGGTTCTAATCGAATGAATAGCGTTTATATATATGTTTGTTCAAATTTTATATCATAAATATCTCATATTTGCATTTATATAGAATTCAAACTGTTTAAAGCAGTATGAAATTAATATCACATCTCCGGTTTATGTAATTTTTTTTGAATGCTTAATAATACCGAAATCCATTGTTTGAAATTTTAGTTTGATCGTTTAAGTAATCACATTGTATCATACTTGAAGAGCTTAATGTTAATATTTCGATTCCGATTATTTATATTCAAATCGATGAGTTTGTATTGATGAATTATCGATGCTGTTGATATTCGTTTCTAACTTTCCCCAGAATTTATCACTATGCCTTTGTTAGATTTTCACCTCATCTCTGATGCAATATAAACATCTAAATTATTTGCATTTACAAATCCTGATTCCTTCATCCTAAAATATAAACAATTTTTGAAAGTTTTTATTTTAAAAAAATTAGTTTATCCTCTTTTTCTCAGGTGAAACACAAATAATTTTTTTGTTTCCCCTTTTGTCGTTTATATTCATCAGCAAACTGTTAAACTCTTTTACTGGAAACGCGTGCTGTTCTGCAATAATTTTAGTTACTGAGGCAGCAAAATATCTGTTACTCTACCCCTCTTGCTGAAACTGCAAATTTAATTTTTTATAATTTTTTCAAGGTCGTTACTTTGAAACGTAAATGCTTTCTAAGTGGGGGGATTTTAAAAGCTTTTCGCCACAGCTCGCATACATTATTTTGAATATTTGCTAGCAGAAAATCTTTCGAAATAATGTCTTATTCAATGAAGAGAGGAAGAGATTAGAAATGAAAACGACAGAAGATGTTTTACAGTTACAGTTACATAATTTTGTTTATTTATGACTTCTCGAAAAATCTCGCCAAAATATTTCTATGAATTTGAAATAATGAGAAGGATGATTATCTTTAGAGTAAATGATAGAACAAAAATGTAAAGTCTATGAAAAAAAAATATATTTATATAATATAAAAATTTACGTTTCATAAGTTTTTATGAATAAACATTTTCAATAACTTTAATAAAAAAAACTGTCAAACAAGGAATGCTTATTTGAGAAAGGGTATTTCTGGAAAATAAAAAATAGATTTACTTGTTAAGTTCGTGTTATACATCAATATTTGATACTGACGACTGAAAACATATTACCCAATAACTGTATGTTTCTAAGCATATATGCCAGATTGTAATTTATTCGCATTCTTAATAAAAATATACGAATTATTGAAAAACCTTATGATTATACAGAATGAGTTAGCAGGATAATATCACAGCATATCTAAAAATTACACTTATCCCCATAAGTGTAATTTTTAGATATGACTTAAAGCGAACATTCATTGGATGACAGAATTCCAAAAACACGGAATTGTATTTTGTTCTACAGTAAGTTTATTTCAAATTTTTATCATTTTATGACGTAAAAGCAGAGAAATAACTATTAGGACTGAGAACTCTTGAGTAAAGAAACAGTTTGTCAAAGTAACAATCACGTATTGCGTATATATTCTATTATTGGCGAAAGCTTGTGTTATTTGGCGCCATTTTCGTTTCGTGGTGACATGATTTTACACATGTACCAATTAATTTTAGACTTTTTCTTGCACATAGAATTACAGACCATTTTAAAAATTTCCTGATGCTTATAAGCTGAATTATTAAATTTTCTGAAAAAGATTATAATGTTTCTGACAACCTCACTTGCCTAGAAAGTCAAATCTACAAGTTTTCAACATTTTACAAAAGCTTTTTTTGGCGCAACAACATTCCCGCATCACCCTCGGCGTCATTATTTAACGGATATCGCACACGAATAAAGACGCCCAGGTGTAAATATCCTCTTCTTCCTGCTTTTGTCAGGGACGTCGTCAAAAAATCACCTTCAATCAACCTAGCGGAAAATGAAAAGAATTATGAATAGAGAATTCTCTCTTTTTTATTCCCTTTTCACTTTTCCCCACTCCCATACATCCACTTTGATACACTTAATGAGCTCAGGATATAACGAATAATTTTTCCCTAACCGCCATCCCGCTGTTGTTTTTAACCGACTATTCAAACTGTAGGAAAGGGAAATTGTTTTCAATTTAGGAAACGATGGGGAGGTGGTCCCTTTTGTTTTGTTTTATGGGGATTTTTTTTTTTGTCACTTGGTTTATGGAACACTGGCTCAGTGGGTTAGGAAAAACTTTTAACTTACTAGGGGAAGTGGAATTAATAATACAATTTTTAAAAGTAAAATTGTAAATGAAACATTTATAGAGTTATATCTCTATTGAATTATGTGAAAACCACTTGAATTATTCTACATTATGTGTTTTGGTTGTGTTATTTTTTCTGCATAATATTTTACATTTGTTTTTTTTTTTGTTTTTTATCTCTGATTGAATGATGTATCACTAACGCTTCAGATAGAGCTAATTTGTATGCCTACTCCATTTTTACATATCACTTGAACAACCCCAGAAGTTTTACATATCTTTGGGTGTATCCTAGTGAAATAATGCCAAGTCTCTTGGATACAGCCAATACCTGGGGGTCTTGGTCCTTGTTTCTTAACTATAAGGACACGCTTACAAAAAATAATAAAAAGAATCAATAAAACCAACCAGAAAGAATTACTATAAGCTAATAACTTCTTATTCTTAGGGCCACGGTGGCCTGGTTGGTTAGGGCATCGTTCTTGTTACCAAAAGGTAGTGATTTCGAATCCCGGCTTAGCCGGAAAATATGTCGTGGTCGCAATGTCCTCCATGTTCCCATTGCAAATTAATACCTCTGGTAGTGGTTGAAGCCAGGCTTTGGGTCTTCACTGGTGTCAATCTCTAAATTGGAATATTCAGGTGGTGCTGCCATCTATGAACCAAAAGTCGTACTTTTACCTTCGTATGAAGGTGCTCTATTAAAAAACGGAAGACGCTGCTTCTCTGACATCATTCGCATAGTCTCTGTGACGGGCGGGCTTGGCGTTGCCTAGTGTCATTAACAACAACAACTTCCTATTCTTTAAACTTACTCAAATCATTAGTAGAGGTTCGTAAGAAAGAAATAAGAAAATTAAACAATAATTGCTTTCTCAACATAGTTGTTTTTGCTGAATTCAGGTATCAATAACTAGTTCGTCATCCTACACGAAAACTAAGTCTTTTTTCACTACTCTTCTTCCAAGGCCGCTGTGGCCTTGTTAGATAGGGCGTCCTTCGCGTCACCGGAAGACTATGTACTCAAATCCCGACTAATCACTCTGACATGTTCACTAAAGGCGGCTTGGGTTCGTTAAAGATTGCTTGGTCGCAGTGTCTTCCAAGTGAAATGATACCACTGGAGGTCACAGGTCTATTATTGGGGAGTCTTCTGCTTGGTGTTTGCTTATAAATTACTAAGATTCTCTCCAGACTGCTTCCAATGAACTGGTGGCGGCAATTCAGTTTTAGGTGCTGTTCAACTACTACTCTTCACCTCTAATCATTATTCTGGGGACTGTCTGCAAATTGATTAAAAATATCAATTGTATCAAGTTTTATGTTAATCTTAAGCTTTTACATGGTATCAATTATTTAAAAAGAAAAGATTGATCAGTTTTGCTTATACCATGCTCCGAATAAGACCATTGTGACCCGATCTAATGATTGTTTCTGAAAATAACAAATTTTTATTCTAAATTAAATGATTTTACTATAATATTTTCCAGTTTTTATTTTATACTGATGAATATATCTATGGCAAATTAATATTTGCGTAAACTTTCTTTGACCAGGAAAGTTTGCGCAAATATCACTAGACCGTTTCAGACATTGCTCTTCGGTGCATATTTAATGGGAAATAAAGATATATTAAAACGATTACAATATATAATGAAAATTAAATATTTTTAAATCGTTTTAATATTGTCGTACGTGTGATTAAAACAACATTCATCAGAAATATCAAAAAAGTATAAATGTGTCTAGAGTTTCGTTCTTCGCCTTTCAACTGCACTGCTTTGTGAGAAATATTTTACCACATAAGATGTGTTGGCTCAGATTTTGCCTTGGTCGAATGACAGTTCATAATAATTAACCCATCGCACACACTTAAGCTCGCATACACACACCATAAAATTGTCCATAAATGTGTAAATGACCCATACGCAAATAATATACCCCAATTAAACTGATTTGGCTGCCTACTCTGTTAGTGGTCAGAGTGCCTGACTGCGGATAGGAAGATCTGGGTTCGAATCCCGGTTTGTGCATGGATGTTCTTTCTCTGTCTTTGTCCTTTCCTTGTATGAATGAAGTGTGAATGGTTGCCTGCCCTATGAACGAGTTCCTACGGCATAAGTGTTTATTTGTATAAAAAGCATCTCCAGTTATACTCTTCAATGTGAGTTACAAGCATGTTAGCATAGAACTCCAAACATGTCCGTCTTAACCTACCTAAATTGGTTTGATTAGTAAGAACATTTTAAATGTTATTAAAAGCATTTATGTGTCATTATTTGTAAATGCAAATACATTTTTAAAAAGAATTTCTAGTGATCAAGTAATCTGAATTTCATTTATCGTCTCGTTATATTATTTTAGCTCTTCGCATTGAATGTATCTAAAGATATTATATTAATTCTGTATTGGTCACTTTATCATTAATTAACATATCTATGCTTTTCAGTCATTAATTATTTTTGTAACCATCCATTTTTTTTTTTTTGCAGAGTTGTCCATCTGAGGAAGTATACACCGTTCGCAGACTGACCTCTCGCATGGAAGGCGTCAACACCCCCGCATCAACGCCGTCCGGCGACCCAGGCGCGCCCTCGGCTCAGAGCAGAAGTGCCAGTGGTGCCAGCGCTACCTCGGCAGCGGCCCGTTCTCTCTCCATGAACTCGGTGAGCAGTGAGGGGTCGGCCGAGAGCCATGTTGTGGAGCAGGAAGACATCATCGTCCTCACCCACGATGTCCGGAGCTTCAAAGAGGCCCTCGGGAAGCTCAGGAGGATATTTCACCCCGAAAGAGGTACGTGAAAAACACCATGGAGTTTCTGATATTTTTTAATGTTTCAGCATGGCCTCTTGGTAAAATCATATTATTCAGAATTTAAGGTATCTATCATCAATTGAATTATAGAGAATTGCGTTTCATATGTATTGAGGTGGGTGCTTGGGGATTTTCCATATTTCCTTCTTTACGACAGTGATTAAGGACAAAATTACCCACTAGTAATAAATTGCTAAATGTGTATATATTTGGAGATATGCCAAAATTATTAAAGCAACGTCAAGAATAATAAATGTCTTATTTTGATAGAAACAGTAAAATATTAAAGCCTTTAAAAGTAGTTCATAATGTGTGCATATGGAATTTTAAGAATAAAATATGGGAACAAGGAATTGTGTGATTAAGATCCGCTGTCTGTAAAAAAAATATTTTCAGAAGGCAGTAATATGCCAATGATATTAAAGAACCCTTCAACTTTTGACCTTTAGGTTATCTTCCAGTGTAAAAATAATGGATTTTGTATTTGCATATTTACACTCCCCAACACCAACCCCAAAAGATCTATATGAAGTAAAAGAAAACTTATCACTATTTCCCGTTGTTCAACAATGGTTGGTATAGAATCTTCTCCGAAGAGTACGATTCAATCACTAAGCTGCAGCGAGTCTTAGATTACATTTTACGGTAGAAATTTCACTCTAAAATGCATCAAAAGACAATATTTCTGATTTAAATTAAGGCCAAGTTAATGGATTAACCCTTCCTTACAACAAGGTCATTAATTGCTACTTTTATCGTTACCCAGTGGACAACTGTCAACCAAGTCACGGAGGCGAGTAGCATTATCCACGTCTAATCACCACAAACCCATTTATAAGGTGGACCACATTCATTCATCATCTCAAAAGAATGGACATGGAAATGCAGAGAGAGAAAGAAATATCTTAGCCCCAACAGGGAATCGAACCTGGCATCATTTGCTTAAGAATCAGGAACACTAACCATTCAGCCATCAGCCCTCTTGGCAGATATTATGGCTTAAAGAAATCATACAACAAACACAGTTTATTTTCATTGCAATCTTTTACTGTCTGGAGAACGGTATAGAAAACACCAATAAAATTAATCGGTAAGCCAAAAAAGAACAATTGATGAAAGATTTTTTGTGTCAAAATAATATTTCTAACTGATCAAATTAGGAAATAAATCATTTCCTTGTATTTTTCAACACTGCGTGTATATTTTTTTATGTGTTTCGCTTTTCCCTCAATATTGTTGTATATAATTCTTGAAAAGATTATATTTTCTTTTTCTGGTTGGCGATTTTTTCTCTCTTATGTACTTTATCATTTTACACTCTTTTTATCATCAACCAGTGAAAAAACCGTGAACAATCAAAACATGCCAAACAACGTAAATGGGTTGCTTCATACTTGCAGATGTATCTTTATTTGGCCTCTTTTCGTTCATTTTAACAGATAAATAGTAATGCTATCTTTTACAAAGGAAAGCTCTCAATTAAAATTAGATTGAAATCTGGTGTTTTTCTATTAGTAAATACTGCCAAACCTTATTGATGTTTATCCACTTGAAATCTCAAAAACATAAATGCTTTTAATAATATAAGAATGTGATCTGTGCTATTCTACCCTAAATATGCTATATAATCATTCACTGAACCAATTAGCTTTAAAATTGTCAGAAGGACTCCGTTGTTTAACTATTCCACTGATTCATTGCTAACTATATTTAGTATTTAATTGTGTGATTGATTTGGCGATTATATCGTCTTTGGGTGATTAATTTGGCGGTCAAACCGTCTATTACACACTTAATTAGATAAAGAAACATTCTTTAAAGGTTAACTCGGACAAACTATCAATTAGATTTGGCACAATTTTGTTTGAGGACTTTGCTAATGGAAAGCATCCCGTCTTTTATTTTAATAAAAAAAGATACATGGTATTGTACCAGTTCCTGATCTTTTAGAGTTCTTATTTTTTCAACAGATTTCATATTTTATTTCATCTCAAGCTATATTTTGACACCAATACAAAAATAATCATATTTGTATTTACGTGTGATAATATGCTCTAAATGTTCTCAAAGTTCTCTTTACAATCAATTGCTAAATATCAAACTTAAATATCAAAGAATTTGGAAATATTTCAGGGATAAAAAATCCACAAAATTATATTTCATTCTTAAAAAAATCCCTTCTATAATTCTATATAATAAACAAAAGTTATAACAGATTTATAACTGACTTTACTCTTTATGTGTGAAAGCATATCAAAAAGACAGTTGTATTGTTCCCAGATTAGTTAAAAGAGTTTAAAATTATGAAACAGATCTTTTTAATTTGACCTATTGAGGAAATTTAGTTGAAAAGCATCGCTCTTGAATGTATGTAAACAAACTTTAAAAGATCTTATTAATAAGATCAACAACCTTTCAACGAAAAAAAGGCCTTTATATCCCTCAATTATTATGGTGTAAAAGTTTGGAAAATAAGTAAACTAAGTTTCCTGTCATCTAGTTTGATTTAACTCAAGTCTATGAGATGGTTTTCTGTATATTTACTGAATTCTTGCCGATAAAATTCAACAACCCCCAAAAACGTAATACAATTGACAAAAAACTTTCCATGTTAACTTTTTATACAAACCCTAGCAATGCATAACATTGCGCGTAAAATTTGGGAGGGATATTTGGAAGTTTGTTGCTTTTTTCAGGAAGGAATTCGTAGGTTGAACAAACAACAACTTATTATTATTGTGTTTCTAATATACATTTTCTAACTGACAATTTTCTTGTGATTGCAAATAGTATAGGTGATACTACAACTAGAAATTTATTGTAAATCACAGCGGTTGTCAAGATTTTTCGGCCCTATGAGGCTGGACAACAGCAACCACAAATGTTCCCAAAAGTGAAAAGAGTTTTAAAAATAACAATCACTTTATGGTGAAAAACATTTAAACTGTCCTTGCCGATTTAAACTAACCATAAAGTGGATGTTATGATTTATTTATAGCTTGCATAAGCAATCAAATATTTATATTTAATGTGCTTTACACGCTACATGAAATAAATTCATCTTTACTTGATGATTAATAAGTATTTCTTTTTTAATAGCGGTATCGAGAGAGACAAATCTCCAGTAATATATAAAATGACCCATCCCACTAAGATATTGGTTTAACATTTTCTTTCCAACTGCTCACCGAGGAGCTCATCCCACTGACAAATTGACTTGTTTTTGATGGGTGGACAAAATTGTATATTCATTATAAGTGAACACGATTATTTGTTTAACTCACAGACCAATTATAAATAAAATACAGTGACGTACGCATGATCTCAACTATAACGAAAGAAACAACCACTTTATGGTTAAAAATAAATGTTATTTCTTTAAACGAAGAAAAGAAATAAAATTACAGACAATTTAAATGCCAATGGCTCAATCGACAATGCTTACATGATTTAATGTCTGAAAATATAACTCTACCAAATTGTCTGAAGGCTAATTGCAATAATTTTCCTGATATTTCTTAGATTTAAAGGGATTAACCTTCAATACGCCATTTACATACATGTTTTCGAAAATGAAATAGTTTCCCAGAAATTTATTTTCGCTTCCAACATCTCCCGTCTGTTTCCAGAACACTCGCAAATAAATTCGCCACTTCGTGCTGTCCTTGAGAATTTTTCCATCTTTTTGGAAACCTTTGAGGTATTCGTTTTTATTTATTTGCCTTTGAAATTTCTCGTGAGTTATTTTTCTTTCGGCAAGAGGAAATACGAGCGAAAATGTCCACCATCCAGACGGCGGATTACCCAATAACATGTCTGGATACACACACGAGAAGGAATTATTCTTCTGCGCGTGTGTTTGGGAAATCATTTTCACAAATCAGCACATGGATGCGATTTGACATTGTTCTAACGTGCCAATTTGGGATAGTCTGTAAGACGCTTTTTTATTACTTTGGGTTATTACTGCTTTCTTAATTAGGTTGCATTATATTGTTCTACAGAAATTTCTTCGAAAATATAGGCATTAGGAAAAGGTATGCGAGGATTTTCTTAATATAAAAAATAAATTAAAGACAGCTTTTTTTTCGGCCGATTTAACAACATAAAACTAGTTCTTTCAAATAAGTAACTCATTTCTTTTTTCTTTTTTTCCCCTTCTGATTTTTTGTCTTGTTTGTCCTATTAAATGAATTTTAAAATGATTTTTACAAAGGCATAAAAATTGAATTAGTAGATCTTTCTGTGTTATATCTCTACTCCGTAAATAATCACTAACAGATCAACGTAATTCATATGGAATACATAGTGATCTTTTTTAAAGTGACAGTGTTTGGAGCGCCCTGTAGCACGATCTAATAGCATAAATGGTGCCAAACTTGGTATTTAGACTAATCAAGACATGGGATAAAAGATTACGTGAAAAAAAATTTAGTTCCAAAAATCACCGATAGGATATTTTTTGGCATTGCTGTATTTTACAATAATGAGAATTAGCATAAAACACGAGTATCAAAGAAAAATGCAAATGTGCGATGACAGCGCCAGTAATTAGGGCTATAAAAGAAAGTAGTAGACAACTTTGACAAATAATCTCAGCTGAAGAAAACGAGCTCCAGTGGCCATGCCTCTCACGGTCCCGGAACGTGCGTTACTGATGAAGCTGTATTATATAAATCAATGTAATGCATCTGCAGCTCTTCAGGAATTTCGAACCAGAAAAAAATTACGTATTTTATTATTGTTATTTCTGAGAACGGTGCTCACATTGAATGTGGTCTAATTCCTCACTGGGGAAGTTAATGTAGTAAATAAACACATTAATAATTTAACTATACGATTTTATGTGTTATTACTCTTCTTTTCTCACATTTTATACATTGTAAAGATCCACAAGATGCCCTAGTGGCAACTTTTGGAACTAAATTATTTTTTTACGAAATCCCTTTCCCCATGTCTTGATTAGTCTAAATACTATAAGTTTGGTGCCATTTCAGCTATTAGATCGAGATACAGTGCTCTCCAAACACTGCCCCTTTAAAAAGATGACCCTATATGTCTAAATAAAACAAAAGAGCACTTATTCATGTACTTAATAAATATGGTTTGTATTTGAAACCAATGTTTACTTAAAAACTAAAATTACAGAAATGAAGAATAAGTTCAAAACTTATTTTCCAAATTTAGAAAATTTGTCAACAGATCTTACCTTTATGCGAAATATAAAATATAATTTCTTATATTCATTTACTTATTTAATTTTGAAATTCCATAACACAAATAAACGTATATTAATTTATTTTTATTCTTACAAATTTTCACTCTAAATACCATTGCCGCTAAATACATTGATCATTGTGTACAAATCACATACACAGCAAGTTTTAAATTGTCGTAGTTTTATAGTAGAGTGTTCTTTCATAGGGCCGTGATTGAGGGCTTTGTTAAAAGAGGGCGTCTTTCTTATTACCGGAAGATAGTGATTTCTATTCCAAGCCTAGACTATGATCCCTCGTACTGACTAATGGCGGCTGAAGTATATAAAAATAGGCCGTATTAGCAATACTCTTCATTTGAAAGGATATCTCTTGTGATAGTAATCCAAGTCTGAGAGTATTCTTAATGATCTTCTAAATTACGACGACTCAACATCGATGACATAACTCTGTGAACCCTACTTCGAATTACATCATTCGCTTTGCAGAAGGTGATATTCTACCGGGTAATTGAAATAAAAATGTTCTTTCTTATCGCTACAAATTTATGTCACCAAAATATGGTTATTATGATAATCAATGAAAACTTCCATCAAAAGTGGCATGTTTCGGTAAAGAGGCGAGCCAAATTTGTAGTAACTAACTGATCTTGTTGCAAGTGAGAACTGAAGAATGGCTGAAATCAGTTCTTTAAAGGTCGTCATCAAGTCATTTATCACCTCCTGAACGTCCGCCACAATCTGAAATTACTGATAAAAATTGGCGAGATACTGAACTTTGAATTTTTGAAGTCGATCTGACATGGAGAACAGTAATGTATTGTCGCATTTTTTCCATATAGTTTACAAAGGGGAAGTACGTTAACATATGCCGCCTACTCTGTCTAGTGGTTAGCATGCCTGACTGTTGATGGGGAGGTCTGGGTTTGAACCCCTTATCGGGCATGGATGTACTTTCTCTCTCACTCTCTCTCCTGCCTTTGTCCTTTCCTTGTATGAATGGAGTATGAATGGTTGCCTACCCTATAAACGGGTACTTACTATGGTATGTGTGTTCAGAGGTCAAATCAGTCTTCTGCCCTTGTGGATTCTCTCCAAAAAGAAGCTGCAAACTACCCTATGCCTTATCTTCTGAACCTGGTGTAAGGCTTTCCTGCACCAGGGAGATAAGCAACTACAACTACGTTAACATATAAAATCATCAATGGCTATTTTTCAAAGTTTTGTCTGCTCAGATATGGTACTGGTCCATACCACATCATTGGGGAGATCTCTACCAACATTGCTTCGAACAGTATAGATACCACACATCCCTAAAAAGTCATGCTGGCGGTGCACGCTGAAATAGTTTTGTAGCCAATATTTTGGTGGCGCCTTGGTTCTGTTTTTACATATTCTTGAACGATAATGCCGATTTAACCGTCATTTGATACTGAAGTTCTCGTTCAGTTTACCGCCTGTCTCGTCAATAAAAAAATATTGAATGAGGAACAGGGTAGACGTGGTTTCGAGCATAGGTCACACAACGTGGTGTTTAGTCAAATGTTGTTTGGTCGGATAAGGAAACAAATAAAACCAGCAAGTGTCTGGATAGCCCCTCCTGACCATCCCGGCATTAATAGGAAAAGTCCAGAGAGGACTTTCGAATTTAACGGAGACAGAATTGATCAAACGGCTGAGTCCAGATTACTCAGTTGACATTCGAAATGCATGACCTACGAATGTGGTCGAAAGTTTTTCCAGACTTCTTCCTAATGTCACCAATTGCCGGCTTCCCCTGAATATATCTTCGATTGTTCGGGGTTAGTTTTGGAAGATGTCCATGCGAGTCCACTTCTGGTGTTGGACTTCACTAGGGTTAATGATCTCATGGATCTGATCCAGCTACCGCAAGATCCTGAAGGATTGGACACAACACAACAGTAAGCGGTATACACCGTACACGTGGCCACTGATTTGAAACAATGTTTGCTGTTCTTGGCTATGTTCTTAATCTCGAATGGCTTGCGAGCATAGTTGTTAACCCCGAACAAACTCACTGGAACATTAGGCAGAGGCATTTTAATATATCTGACGTCTAACGTCGCGTCATCTGATATCGTGTTCTTGCGCGCGTGTTCACAAAAAAACTAATACAAAGATTAGCCCTTGACTGATATACGAGGTACATTCTAAAGTCATAGTTCTTGTGAGCAAACTCGTGCCATGTGTCCACCAAATCGTCGATCCTGTTTTTGAAACATGTTTTAAAGTACTCAAAAAAAGAAACATTTGAATGAGCCTCGTAATATTTCCAATATATTCCGGCTCATTATATATAAATTCTTTGTATAAAAGTAAGGTTATTCATTTAAAAATAAATTTTTATTATATAATTAGAAGATTCAGGCAAAATCCATAATACCATCTACAGACGTTATGATCGCCTACATAATTGACCCGTAGGATCGCTCCTCTGTTGACCATAAGGTAGTTTGTAGTTTGATTTTGATCAGTCATCAAAAGTAATTTATATCGCAAAAGATCTGCTGTGATCATCAGTAATAATATGAGCTTCATTAAATTTTCTGCAGTAGTTAAAGCCGAATTTCTGAACGAATAAATAGTCCGTATTCTTATCTTTAGTCAAGCATTTCGTGTGGGTTCGTTTTCTGTGTTTGTCGTACTACTTGCAGTGATTTCATAATCCACTTTAAACTGTTTGTCCTTGGGACCATATATAGTTATAATCGAAGTATGGTGATTGCCAGAAATTCGACTTTGTTATTAATTCCATTTTGATTTATCGCCGCTATGTTGCGCTTTTTCCTATAAAATTAAGTGCTTAAAATACATAAATGCGCTATTTCATATATTTTGCTAAGTGTGCCACAATTCATGCAACAAATTAATTTCTATTATTCATTTATATTTCGACATTAATGTTTTTGTTTTACATTTACTTTCTGTTTCTTGTGTGTAATATATTTTTAGCAACATTTTTATTCAAACAGGAGCAAATTAGGAATAGGCTATATCATTACAAGTTTACTTAAAACATCCCACACTTAATCTCTTTCATAGCATTCACTTGAAGAAAAGTAGGTGAGTCACAATAAACTTTCATTTTGTTGGTAAGAGGGCAGCACTGATGCACTTGAGCCACTTATTTTGATGTTATCTTGATTGATTCAATACTCTACATTTATCCATTTCCTTCTGTGGTAATTTTTCCATTTCGACCTTGACTTTCGCTTACAAACAAATAATATCTGCTCTTTCCTTTTAATTATAGCTTAAAAAATTTTATCAGCTTTTTTCGATTGATATCCTGAATTTGGCAATAAATACTAAGAAAATCATTTTCATAATGACAGTTTTTAACATAAAAAATAATTGTAGTATTGAAAAATTCAGAAGGAGAAGAAATAATTTCTTTAACTGTGTTTCATCAAATGCGTGGGAAATTGTACTGATATTGCAAATGTGCTTTTAGTGCAATTTTTACTTTTACTACTTAAGTATTGCAGAAGTTTATTTTTGCTTCCATGATTTGAAATTTGTCATCTAATTCAAAAATATTAAGGGAAAAACAGACTCTTTTATGGACTCTTTCCTGTATTTCTATATGACTAATGTGAACATAGTTTAATGTACTATCATTCATCTAAACAGCCTATCATTTTCTTCTTCTTGAGCTTGTCAGATATGTGGCACCTCTGCATTGTTGCATATTGTACCTTCTCCAAGCCCAATTTTTTCCTAGTTCCATTGTTCTAAATAGCCTAAATGTAATATAACTTAAATTCCTTTTAAATTTTCACAGTTTAATGACTGGTACATATATGTATATTGCATTGTTGACATTTTTAAACTTCGAAAAATTGTTTAAAAATTAGGTATGTAAATTTCATGACCTTATGAAATGTTTTGGTGCATGTCATTTTTACCCGATGACAATGTTGTTATTTATGACACTTAGTGAAGCCAAACTCGGCCGTCAGGGACTGGGGGAATGAAGTCAGAAAGAGCTCCTTCCACTTTTGAATAGAGCACCTTCACATGAAGGTGGCAGTACGATTTTGGCTCATAGATGGCAGCACCATCTATGTCTTCCAATTTAGAAATTGAAGCCAGAGAAGATCCATAGCCTGGCTCCAATTTATAATCAAATTATTAATTTGGAATGGGAATATGGAGGACATTGCTACCCGACATATTTTTCGTGCCCCAGTAGCCATTAATGAATACCACTGATCTTCGGTTAAGACGGATACGAACTCACTACCTCCCAGTAACGAGATTGACGTCCTAAACAACCAGGCGGAGTTGTCCCAATGATAATAAATTATATTATATGAACGATACTAAGAAGAAAATAAAAAAGGGTTAATATATATATATATATATATATATATATATATATATATATATTTTTTTTTTTTTTTTTTTTTTTTTAACGAATTTGAAGGATTTTAGAATGAATCCTCTTGTCATAAACACATAACTTTAAGCATTGGATAATATTTCTGCTATGGTTTTCAGTGAGGAAAGTTTGAACCAGCAAAAACTGTTTCAAAAGAACTTAAAGGATCAATACCTAGTAGGCATGAAATCCAACTTTTATTGTGATCTTTAGTGCAAACAGCCTAAATAATATAAGTCTTGCAAGGATACGATGACATTCTCTCTTGTAAACTCTTTATTAATTTCTGCCGTTTCATTAATTACGATTTGTACTGAGCTTCCTCGGGAAAGTCATGTTGTTAAAATACATAAATTGAGTTTTTAAAATGCTTCTTAATCACTGCAAATATTTCAGGAACTAAAAAACCAACAGTGTTTTCTGATTATTTTTTTATAAATTTACCAATAAATGCCTGCAGATTTTTATCATACTATATAAGTTCCGTCTCAGATCATTATGTTTATTTATTGGGGATGGTCAACAATATTTCAAGCTTCGGAGCTTGATTTAAAATAATCGTTTTGGAGTATCGTGTGATCATTGTATGACAACTTTTTTTTCTTTCTGTAAAAACGAATTTTTCCAATGACCATACCTTGCAGCTAAGAAGAAAACACGAAACCAGTTAAGTTCTGGTTTCTTATTACCTCCTGTAAGTCTTAACTTTGTTAATTTAGTATGCCTTAGAGCCAAGTTATGTTGTTTAACAATTAATGCGAACATTCTCAACAAATTTTAAAGAAGTTTTGACAGCAAAATTTTATTATTTCTTGCCGAAGACTTTTCTTGATTTGCGTTTCATTTTCATTTGTTTATGTGTCAGTCTTCGCCACAAATTAATGATTGAAACATTTGAATACAAAAGAAAGAATTTACTTGAAGATACTCAATAAATTGATATGCGTTATTTCATTCTACTTGGATATATATATATATATATATATATATATATATATATATAT
>JAPDSC010010778.1:0-12636 GCA_026290005.1 Latrodectus geometricus | reverse complement strand
TATATATATATATATATATATAAAGTAAATACAATATCAACTAATGCATATTATAAATAACCAAGCTAGTGCGAAAGCTGCTAATGAGAAGAAATGCCAGTATATATAAAATAAGATGTAACTTGAACAATTAAAATCAAGACAAGAGTAAGAATAAAATGTACAATTCAATACAAATAAGTCAAGAAAAAACTATACAATAAGAATAGGAAAAAATATAAGGACCACCTTTTCATCAGAAGGGTCAACTATGCAAATAGAACATCCTTTTCTGACAAGCACGAAGGACAAATGTCTAAAACTCTTCGTGCAATTCCCCCCGAAGCGTGTTTGCGTTAAAGGAAATATATCAAAATTAAAATAGAACTAAAGTTAAACATCTTATCTTTAATTTTAACTGCTCTTCAAGTTATTTTATCTCTCTCTTTCCCTCTTTATTTATTTATACATATTAAAGACAGAATACTCTTTTTCCATTTCAGATAAAACCGAAACGATGCGCGTTGCTGCCCACGAGAGATTGGGTGAAGTACTGAGAATACTGCGCAGTATTTTAGAAAAATACCCTCCTATACAGTCGACAGAATTACTGATGACAGCAGGAACACTGATCCAACAAGTAAAAGGTAAATTTTGTATTTAATTTCTAATGCATGTTTATTATCATATACGCCATTTTAGTAAGAAATATAAAGAGTTCTTAAATTTATAATTTTATGTGAATTTCATTTATCAAATTTATTGTGCATGGATATAAAAATATAGGCATATTCTTTGTACTATATCTTTCCATTTAAGCAGAATATCAGCTGTGTTTAAAATTTTTAATACAGTAAGAATAAACACTTTCTATAAGCAAATATTTGTATTTGGAAGTATTCTAAATAATCAACTTTTTTAAATTCCAGTAATATATTTCATTGCATATTGAAATAATGTTTACGCATTTCAATCATGGTACTTATTTTAGAACTATTGGGTTGTCCGGAAAGTTCGTGCCTATTTTAGGTAGGTAGCGCTAGAGATCTGATTGAATATATCACAATTATTGAAAACAAATGACCTGTGTACATATTCTACAAGAGATAGCTTCAGCCTTATTTGGAAAAAAATTTGGTTACGATATGTGCCTTTTATCAGTTTTGTACCTTAGAATAGGGTGGCAAATAAAATGCATTACAGGCATTTAATACTTTTCTTTTTCCGAAAGGGCAAAATTGCCCCACAAACGGCAAATAAGATATGCGCTGTTTATGACGAGGATGCTGGATGAAGGATTTCCCTTAATGGGAAAAATTTCAACTCTTTGGTTGAGATCAAAACCCATTTGGGCAAATTTTTTACCGAGAAACCTGAAAGGTTCTGGAAGGATGGAATTCTCAAGCTACACGAAAGATGGAGAAAGATTGTGGAGCAGAATGGTACTTATATAATTTAATAAATGTATATCAATATTTAAATGAACTGCGTTTTAATGGTCCTAAAATATCGGCACGAATTTTCCGGACAACCCAATATAATAATGTTGCGCGTCTGAAATATTAAATTATGAAAAAAGAAATCTATTATTTTCTCGGTAGAAGTCTGTAGAGATCTATGTTTCGTAAATTATCGGTCGAACAATTTCATTTTTTATAAAATACACAAAATACACTTTTACTGTTTTTCTTTGATAAAGGCAACTATGCAAGCCAGGCGGCTGAAATTGGAAATGGTGTTAGTGTCCTCGATGCTGTTAATACTGATTACTTTCCATTTCAGTTTCGTTGATTACGGATAGGTATTTTTGATGTCAAAGATGTACCCCACACAATCAGGCCGTCATCGAAAATGTCGATAAGATCACAAACATGGTTTAAGTGGGCGTGTATGTTAACAGTCTTAGAATCGCCCATGAGCTTAAAGATCAATCAGCAGTTTATTCTGGTCCACGGTCAGCAGTTATAAAGGTCAGCTCTAGGTTAGATGCAGGGGACTATGTTGGAGCAATGATTTGTTAGAATCAAACCCATGAGCTGTTAAACCAATCTGCTGCCAGCTCCCGAGAACTTCTATGATATGCGCTTATGTCATATTTGAATGGTTTATATGAAATAATGAGATATCCATAGCCTTTGACTCATATTATGTACTTAACGACGGATTGATTTATAAATATACTGTGCTGTGATTGCCATTGATAAAAATACAGAGATCTTTTCTCCCATATCAGACCAAAATAACATCCGTTTATTCCAAATGCTTTTACAATATAATAAACGCTGACGAAAGATTTTTATTATGCGTGCACTTATTGTTGTAAAAAATATGAATTTACTTCTACTATTGATGTCATGTTTTTATTTTATTTCGTATAGACACAAACGAGGAAAGTTGAGGAGGGCTGATGATGTCAGTTATTTACTCATGACTGGTGTCATAGTCGTTTGTTATACAGAGAAACCCATATTTTTTTTTTTTTTTTCATATTTTAATTCCAAGTATCATCATCAGCATTGGCACGACAGCCCTTTGTGGGCCTTCCTCAGAAACTTTTCCTAACCTGCCTTTCTCCCAGCAATTGATCTCCAGTTCTTTACTTTTAGGATGGCAAAGTCCTCATCCACACAGTCTTTCCATCTCTTTTTTCCTCTTGGTCTTTTATTAGAAGGGGTTACATTAAAAACTTTTAATTCTGTTCGTTCTGGGCTCATTCTTACTACATGCCCTGCCCATCTCATTCTGCTTAGTTTTAAAAAATTGATAATATCGTTGTCCTTAAAGATCTTATATATTTCAAAATTGCATCTTTTTCTCCAGCTGTTATTATCGAAAACCGCGCCAAAGATGGTTCGCATGACCTTCCTTTCGAAGATAACTAATATATTCTCTTCCTTTTTTGTTAAGGTCCATGTCTCAGGGGCAAAAGTCAAAACTGACTTGATCAATTCCAAGTGTACTGTATGAAAATATTTAAAACTAAAATATGTAGAAAATGTGGTAAAATAAATTTTCCGAAATTAATTTTTTTTTTTTTTTTACAATTTAACAAAAACTAACATTTTATGAGGAAAGGGAAAAGTAAATAAAAAAAATCTAAGCAAATATTTTGCTGGTATATTATTTATTTTTAAATAATTATATTTTATTAATAATAATAGTTTTATTAAATTCATAATTCTGCATTTTTATGATTGTTAAAATTGACTTGGCCATTTGATTAGATGTTCAATAAAAAATTCGTAATCAATATATATATATATATATATATGAAATTATTTGTATTATTATTTTAGGATACAATTATGAAGATGAAAAATCGGACCCTTCGAATTTCTTCGACGCTATTGACCAGCTGGCTCTGGCCTTCAGCAGCCGGTAAGTCTTGCATCAAAGATCAAAAGAGCATTATTTATTTTTTTCTAAAACTTTCTGAATTAATATAAATCAGCAGTGATTCCTCTTCTCCCCCACAATGGATTATTTTCATGAATATTACAAGTGGAAATCAGATATACGTTTTTGAAACTTTCGTTCCCAATTTGGAAATATTCTATCTTATTGTATAAATAAAAAATTTCTATTTATAAAATAATGCATATTATTTTACATCTTATAGTTAAATTAAATTTTAATTTAATTATAAAATAAAATTAAAATTATATTTTATAATTAAATTTTAATTATAAAATATAAAAATTATAAAATTAAGTAATAAAGTTAAATACAATTAAAATTTTGTTATTTAAATTGTGTTTAATTTTATTTTAGAATAAACGTTTTTAAAAAAATTTTTAATGTTTATTTTTTTGTTATTATTCCAAAACAAATACCATCATTTCACAAATTCGTATTTCATAAAGTGTGTTGATAATATATACTTTATCCAGTAGATGGCGGCACTATCGAAAAGTAACTAGATTTTTTATTTTCAAATATAAAATTAAAATGATTCTGTTTTTAAATTTTAATACTTTTTTTTCATTAATTCTAATTTTATATTATCGGTACAGTTTTACAAAATATTCTTGAAAGAGAAAGACGCTGTTCAATTTTTCTTCAGTTTATTATTAGTTAACTCTTAATTATTTGAATATATTTTTCGTATTTTTGAAGACGTTAGGATGAAATAAAAATTTTAAGAAGTGTCAGATGGTATAGATTACACTTAAATGATCTAGGATAATATTTAAAATTCTTAGAGTAGTTTACATAAGTGTGTGGGTAGAGGGAAAAGCAATAATATTTATAACAAATGCAAAATCTTCGCATATCATCATTTTAATGTCATATTAATAGGATGTGAATGAAAATGCAACACACACATCCTAAATTAAATTGTAAAATACAAAAGTCAAAATAATGTTTATATTTAATTTAAGAGGACTTTTCAAATTATGTACCACTATTATAAAATAATAATCATCTTTTCATAAAAATAATAATCGCAGAGAAAGGGCTTCAGATTATTTTAAATTTATTTAAGTGTAAGATTACAGAATACCATGTTGGTTAATACTGAAATTCCGAACTCACACAAATAAAAATTTATATTTGAAAATTGTAATTATAGGTACTGAGAACACTTGAAATTTCTTCTATTTATGAAAGGTCACAGTTATTGAAGATAAAAACAGTTTTTAACAATAAAAAATATAATACACAACTATAAAAACAAGTTTTTTTACAGTGTTTTTTCTTGATTTAATCAAACTTTACGCGTCATTAAAAAAAGTATTCTAATTTTACAATTGGGTTGTCCGGAAAGTTCGTGCCGATATTTTAGGACAATTAAAACGCAGCTCATTTAAATATTGATATACATTCATTAAATTATATAGGTACCTTATTCTGCTCCACAACCTTTCTCCATCTTTCGTGTAGCTTGAGAATTCCATCCTTCCAGAACCTTTCAGATTTCTCGGCAAAAATTTGCCCAAGTGGGTTTTAATCTCAACCAAAGAGTCGAAATTTTTCCCATGAAGGGAAATCCTTCATCCAGCATTTTCTCCATAAATAGCGCATATTATATTTGCCGCTTGCAAGGCATTTTTGCCCTTTCGGAAAAAGGAAAGCATTAAAAGTATATAATGCATTTTATTTGCCACTATATACTAAGGCGTACAAAACTGATAAAAATAAATGAATCGTAACCAAACATTTTTCCAAATATGGCTGAAGCTATCTCTTTTAGAATATGTACACATGTCATTTGTTTTCAATAATTGTGATATATTCTGTCAGGTCTCTGGCGTTACCTACCGAAAATCGGCATGAACTTTCCGGACAACCCAATACATATATTTATAAACTTTGGCGGCACACAAAAGTGCCGCTGCTCAGTGGTTGAGAAGCGCTGGTGTAGGTATTCCGACTGCAGTGTCTTTTAAGTGTTGTCATGGGATTTTCTCAATAACTACGATGTTAAAAATTCTAAAATCCTCTAATATAATCTTTGTATTTCTATTTGGCTATGAATAACATTATGAGCTAATTGTTTTCAACAAATGAATCTATAATGACTGAACACATCACATGTATTTTAAATCCATGGAAAGGTGCTACTAATGAAAATGACGTAGTCATGAAACAGACCAATCACAGACACTCACGGAAACGCGCGAGCCCACATTCCAGTTAAGAAAAATGCCTCTTCTTCCGGCTTCTCATTGTCTTCGATTTCGATGCGCAAGCGCAACCTACGCAGCCAAGCCGTCTGAGAACACACACATATTACAGAGATAGAAACCGCATCCTCCAAAAAACTGGCATTCCTTAAAGGAGAATCACTGCAAACGAAAGCGAGGGGGAAGTTTGGGAATTGCTGCTGCTCTTGGAAAACGGGGAGTTGCTGCTTTTACCTCGACTTAGACAATAACCTAAATTCCAGATTCGCTTTCTCTCTTCGATTTTCACTTTAATAGGGAAGATAACTAGCTTTGAGAGTGTTTCGATGCTCGGGGTCACTCTGAGGTGGTGAGGGTGCAATCATATGTGACCTCCTTAATTTTTTTCATTTTATTTCCTAGTTTATATACATCAAGAATCCATGCGAATATCTTGTGTTGAAATCTTTCTTTGATTAGAATGGCCTTTCAAGTGTTTTGAGATAACTTTTTTTCTTATTCTTGGGTTTTCAGGAGTGCACAGAGGTTTTAAAATCTGTTAAGTAACGAGCTAAAAATTTTTGAAAAAATAAATGTGACAGAAACGATTTTACCAATAGGTGGAGCCATGGTGAGCCTTAGTTTGGCTTTGACACTTCATATTTATACTGAAGTCGCATTTAATTATTAATTTTAAACATGATCAAAATCAATTAAAGCTGTTCTCGCTTAATATAATTTGAACTAACAGTTTACTAAGCACACATTTCAATTAATCGTTAAGGAACACAACACCAGAGAATGTTTAAAAGTCTACTTAGTTGACTGTTACCATTGATCTGAGCAGATCTGAAAAGGGACCTCAGATTTTAACCATGACCAAAATTTAATTAAAGTTAATTTTATATGAATAAGATATTACATTGCTCTTAATTTCTAAAAAAATGCTTTCTATTGTTAATAGTCACTGTTTTCAAAACTATTATCTGGATATTTACTATCGTCAAAGTTTCATAATCGTCAAGTCATATTTGAGCTATTTCTTTAATAGATTACTAAAAAAACTGGAGCTATTCTAGTCTGTGTGTGCTGGTAATTTTGAACCATAGTCTGTATATGAAATGATGCTATAAATTCAAAGCTTCCGTACTATAGCAGTGAAAATATATTCAGCGGCAATGCTTTTACGTACACAACCACGTTTAATACGTGGACCTTTGTTTGTGCCAATCATCGAACTTACATTTATTTGATTCTGGAATAAGTACAAAATTAGTACCAGTACTAGTTCCCGAACAGAGTACGAAATTCAAGCTTTAGCTATTGGTAGAGGGCAATTACCTACTGCCTCACAGTGCAACTTATGGCTTAAACCACTGATTCTCAACAACTGCGCCGCGGCTCTTTTGTATGCCGCCAAATTTTAGAAATTTATATAGTAAAAATTATTATGCTTTTTTATTGCGAGTAAAATAATAAACGAAATATTATTTTGGTAGTACATAGTATATTATTTTACATTCAAACTATTATCATAAACTATTTTACATACTGTATTATTGGTAAGCAAAAAACTTACAAACTTATCTTCTTCTTTGTGTGCCGCCTAAATTCAGAAATCGTTAAAAGTGTGCCGTAACAAAAAAAAAAATTGATAATCACTATCTTAGACCAACGAAAGTTATCTTGATGAACGAACTTATTTCGTTTGAGTTCTTCTTATCTTCACTTTTTTTTTTTTTTTTTGAGTATTTATAAATGCGTATTTTATTTTGAAAAAATATCAAAATAATGACAATCAGTTATTGGCAACATTATCGAAAAAGGAAAGCAAAAATTAAAAAATAAGAAATTTAAAAAAAAAAAAAAAAAAAAAAAAAAAAACTAGAATAATGTTAAATGATTTCTCACCATCTATGTTTCCAATAATTTATATATTTTTCGGAATTTTAATGTAATTGAATTTTAATGTAATTGAATGTAATTATTGCCTATGTAATTGAAAATATTCTAGCAACTTTTTAAGGATCACTTCATGCTTCATCAATTTGTCGTGACACATTTTTAAGGACTACTTTCTCTAAATCAATCCTTGAAAAATCTTCCTTTTTAAGCATTTGTTTTAAATAAGAAATTCAAACGAAAAATATTGATCTTCAATGAACTTTTTTAACAAAATAAAAATATTTCTTTCTGTAGTTATTTTGGTATGATTTTTTAAATTTAATTTGTATCTTTTAAATAAACCTTTGAAAATAATTCTGCAATTTGTATTTATATATCGGCCTTATATTTCGCTATTTTTTTTTCTTCAAAATTATACCACAAAAAGCTTTTTTTATGTTTACCAACTATTTCCTTAATCTTTTTAACATAAAACAGTATATATATATATATATATAAATGCCTTTCATCCCTTTAGTTGATCGATAAAAACTGAGTACCAAGTCTGCTTGGTAACTAAACACTGGGACTTAGGCTGACCACCTAACCGGGACATAAGCTTCGCACCCCAGAGCCCTTGGTCAAGAAAACAGACATGGGGACTGCAGGACTTGGCCTCCCGTTCCACACAGTTTTAGTTTCAATATTTAGTTACCAAAAAAACTAGCTAACCATCATTTACAAGAATTTTTAAATTCCACTTTATAAAGAATATTTTTTTTGTTTCTAATGGCGGGCATACTTGAGTAATTAACCCATTTGCCACAACAAAGCTGGAAACTGCTACTCATTTTATAGTCACCCGGTGGGCACCTGTGAACCAAATCACGGAGGTTCATATAAGTAGCATCGCCCACGCCACAGACCCGTTTTATAGGGCGAGCCACATTCATCCATCATCTGAGGAAAGGACAAGAAACAGAGAGAGTGAAAGAAAGAGTACATCCATGCCCGATCCAGGATTCGAATCCAGATCCTCCCCATCCGTAGTCTGGTGCTCTAACCACCAGACAGGGTGAGCGGCTTATAAAGAATATTGCTTAACTAATTTCAGTTTGATTATGCATACGATTCAAACATTCAAATCCAGGTTTGGATTTGAGAAAAACTAGGATTCGATCTATACCAATTTTAGATTCCATACGATATTTTTAAGAATAAATCTGTCTAAAAATTGAAACTTTCTATGATTCATTAGCATTTCCAACACATTTTTCATTCATTTATTTTTTTCTCGTTTTAATATTTTCACTATAAAGCGTTTTTCTTCCTTCATCTAATTTAAATAAAAAAAATAAATAAATAAATAAATAAAAAGTTAAAAGAAAAACAAAATTTTTCCGTGGAACTATATTTTCCCCTAACTCTTTGCCTCAAAACGTTTTCTTACCGTCCCACTGGGTTAATGAACTGGTTGCAGCAAAATAATGAACCCAAACACAAAAAGGAACAAAAATATATCGTAGATGTGATCGTTTCATTAGACACTCAAAGCGCCAAGTTCCTTGAACTATAATTACAAGTCTCCTTTCAAGTGTCGGAGAGCGCGCAGAGACACACCGGTCCCGAGACACAAAGGTGGAAAATTGTTGGAAGGCCGTTGATGCAAATGGTGCACATAGGGGGCACTTTCCTGTTACCTCAAAGCATGGCTTTTGAATGAGAAATGTTTTTCCAAGAGTCAGCGATGGTAAATCATCTTAACTGCACTGGCTCTTTGTTGGTCATTGTGAAGAAGTTTAAATATATTATTTATTTATTCTATTGAAGTTTTTCCTTATAAGCGGTGACCAACTTTTCAATAACTCTAGATAAAATTGCATGGTTTTTTATTATCATTATGTTTTTATACTTAATATTTTCAAATTTAGTTTAATTCCTCCCTTCCCATTTTAATGTCTGCTACACCCATATATTAGGTTGGGGAAAAAGTAATCCATTACTTTTTCGGTAGACGTCTGTAGTGATCGCTATCTCGTGAGGTATCTATCAAACAATTTCAAATTTATGCTCGTTGGAAAGCTGACACTTGACACTAAAATATCCTCTTGCGGTTTTTTGTTTGATTCATTCAGTTACGAGTACAAGGTTTTAAATATGGAAGACAACAAACAGAAAATTCGATACATTTTCATTTTTCTCTTGTAACGGCGAAAAAGATAGCCGGGTGGCTAAAATTTTGAAAGGTGTTTATCGTCCTATATAAGACTGTAACAACCAGTTACGTACAATTTTGGTTTCGTCGATTCCGTTCGGGTATTTTTGTTGTTAGAGATGCACCTCGCATGTGGATACAGCATCGTCGAAAATGTCTATAAAATATCAAAAATGATCGAAGTTAACCGCATGTCAGCAGTCGTAACGCACAAGACCTAAAACTCTACATGAAAACTGTTTTAAACCTTTTTACAAAGCGAATCCAAAAGACGTTATATAAAGTTCACGTAAAAATAATGGATTTCTTTTTCCCCAACCTAATATATATGTATATATATATAAATTTACTATAAATGAACTCGACAAAAATATTGTTTATTATTTCTATGAAGTGAATTGGCAACAGTAGAAAAAGAGAGATGTAAACCAACAAAAAGAATGTTTTGTTCTAATAAGAAAAAGTTTTAAAGTATATGTTTAAGTTATTTTAAAACGTAAATAAGATTTGAATACATCAATTGTAAATATCGTAAATAAACGTAATATCGTAAATTGTAAATATTCAGCTCAGTAAAATTATTTATCAGTCATCTTTATTTGTGTAAATATATATATATATATATATAAGGAGAACTGTTATGCTTCACAATTCAACAACTAACCAAAAATTTTAGTAGTCAATATATAATATATTAACTAAATTACTAAATGTTTTAAAAATTTAAGATTTTTGCATATTTAATATTTTAAAAATCAGATTTTTCTTAAAATGATATTTTGGAGGAAAATTTAATGCCAAATATAACTGCGCATCTTATTATAAATATTCTAATTATAATTAAAAATTAATAAGCACTAAAATTTGTTTCAAAATAATTTGCATGTGCTTCAAAATAGTGATCGTGAAATTTTTTTTAATAATCCTTTTTCTAGCAATTTTAAAATTTTTTTTTCTTCATATAAAGTATCCAAGTTCGATATTGACTAGAATGTATCTCTTTACTATGCTCTGAACACGATTTATTCGTAATGCATCATAATTATTGTTAAATTTAGAAAGAAAATATTATGTGACGTTTAAAATTTCAATTTAGTATGTTGGATATCTTCAGTAAAATTTTTTCAACCAATCTTTACATAATCTATGTCACTTATAAAAATCCATTTAGCAAACAATAAAATAAAAAATACATGCAAACATTGCTGAAAAATTTTGAAAAACTAATAAATATAAATTTATAGACACAAAAATTTCCACTAAATTATTTTCGTATTCGAAATTTATTAAAATATGCTTTTGATAATCCATTTCATTATTTATGTATTCTATTTAAACAAATTTAAATGTTCTCATAAAAGAAAGTAAATGTAAAGAAGTTAATTTTCGTCTGGATATTTCTCTGTACTTTTGATTTTGGAATTAAAAGTATCAATTGACAAAAATTGCACAAATATCTCATTGATTAAATTCTTTCTTACGATTTTCGTTAAATATAGTTTTTAATTATTATACTAGTTTTGTCCTTATATTACATTAGCAGGGCTTAATTTTCAGAAACTTAAACGTTTAAAATCATATTTTTAAGGTACATACTTGAAATCTAAATTTAGATGTGTGTTTGCCAATTGAAGTTATCTCTTTTGAGAGAAATATATTAGTCGCCAAAATTATAAACGGCACCAAAAAATGACAAATTATTAGCAATGCTTTAACTAATTTTTTTGTTTTCATCAAAATAATTATTTAATTGTGGCAACATTGAAAAATTCTAAACTAATTTTTCTTACTGCTTATCTTTAAATTATAACTCAAAATTTTTATTAATATTATTTTGTAATAAAAAATCAAACAATATGTATGTATATAAACTCTCTTTCTAATAATATTCAAACAAAATAATTAAATTACATTTTATTTTAAGTTAATTATCTAATATAAGTCGATTCTGAGTCGCCAACTGTATCACGCACGATGACAATGAAAGATTAAAATGATAGAAATCAGCCTTATTACCGAAATAGATAAAGATATTGTTATCGTCATCAGGCATCATTATCTTATCGTTGCGTGTAATTGAAGTTTTCCAAAATTTAAATGTTACGATCCTTTTATTACAACAAGATGCACGAAATAGTGTTACTACGAACTCCATAGTTGTGTAAATTATTTCAAATGATTGCATAATAATGATTTTTGAAACTATTGTTGCAAACAACTTAGTGAAGTAATTTTTATTTGAATAGAATGATATGACGTAAATTGTAAATATCATGAGGTATGTACACATTTTATATATATACATATGCATATAAATATGTGATTAATTTAATGCGATTTCAAAATATAAAATTTTTATTTTTCTTCAAAAAGACGTTTTTAATTAAATCTTTATATATTAAATAATAAATTTTTATGAATTGGTATTAAAATATTTTTGTTAATACATTTCATTAATATAAATAATTTGAAAATATAATTTTCCAAATTATGGCTTAATAAATAAAAACTGTGTGTGCTTAAACTTTGCAAAATATTCCTTTAAAATCATTTAATTTTCAAAAAAGTTTAAATTGCCGGGGTTATTTTCGAGTATTTTATTGAAAATTTTTTTCTCAGAGCTTTTCAGTTTTAAGAATGTTCCATAAAAAAATTGGTTGTTTATAAAATGCTTCATTTTAATATATATATATATATATATAAAATAAAAAAAGCAGAATCAGACACATAATTTTACGAATAAGAGTCCTTATTTTTCACTTGTAATAATGAATCAATAACTGTTAATATACTAATGATTATTTATATCAAGAATTTAAGCCTGAATTTTCATCTTAACATTCGTGAAAAATTCAAAACAAATGCTTAAGTATAAAAAGAGTTGAAATGTTTAGTTCTGGTTCTCCCGAATTCTTTGAATTTAAAATCCGTTGAAAACACAAGGACACTTGT
>JAPDSC010010777.1:6901-52056 GCA_026290005.1 Latrodectus geometricus | reverse complement strand
TCTTTTGAGCATATACTGACTTATATACCCCGAATGACTAAATATACACTGACTGACACTTTTCTTTTAAGCATAAACTGACTTATGCACCCTGACTCACTAAATATACACTATTTGACACAGTTCTTTTGAGCATACGCTGGTATTTACTATCGCGTTTTATATCTTTAATATACGGCTAAGCCGCGGTGTCCTGGTTGGTTAGGGAATCGTTCTCGTTACCAAACGGTGGTGAGTTCGAATCCTGGCTTTGCCGAAGATCCGTGGTGTTCATTAATGGCGACTCTGGCACGTTAAATCCGTCGGGTCGCAATGGCCTCCATATATATATATATATATATATATATATATATATATATATATATATATATATAAAATAATTTAAATTAAAATGTCTGGAAGAAAAATATCAAAATTTCAATAGAAAATTAATTAATTGTAACATTTAATTTATAAAATTAATTTACTTACTGTTTATTATATTTCTGAATGTCAAAACTATAGTTTTCCGATACATCCTGGAAAAGCTTTCTTTTGAAAAGAAATAAAAATGATTCGTATTAACAGCCTTTTTGGGTATTTTACACCGGTCGAAATTCATTTTAATGACGCGCATCACACTGGAATCTAGTTACATAATCAAATACTTTATACTTTAAATAGAAATATTTTAAAAAAAAACTAAAGAAAAAAAGCAAACATTTAAGGAACTTTGAATACTTCCAAATATTTTTTTTTATTGGCGCTGTTTCTGACAAAGGAAGAAAAATGAGAAGATCAATATTTTTATAAGCAAAGAAGTTTATGAAAGAAAATGTTTAATTAATATGTTAATTTAAAATTAATTCGGTAAACTTGTTTTTTATTTCTCGTTTGCTCAATCTTTTTCCGTTGTACTGTTTACTGACATTTTTTCCGATTAAATAAAATATTCAATTTCAGATTTGTATTCTGAATTTGATACTTAAAATATTCCAAAATCACTATAGTTCTCAAGTTCACTAGAAAGTTTTTTTTTATTTCAATTGCTGCTAAGTTTCTAAAATTTATTTTATAAATCAAATGTACCAAAAGGTTTTGCCGCCCAACCTGTCTAGTGGACCTGAGTACAGATGGGTGGGACCTGGGTTCGAATCCTGGCTCGGGCATGGATGTACTTTCTCTCTCTCTCTCTCTTTCTTGTCTTTGTCCTTTCTTTGTGTGTGACTGGTTGCCTACCCTATAAACGGGTAACTATGGCATGTGTCTACTGAGGAAGTCGGACTCCACACCAAATATGGTTCAGTTGGAAAAGTGGAGCAGCGCACTCCATATTGCCAACCTGGCTGGCACACGACAACAACAACCAAAAGGTTTAAGCATTCTAAAAATAGAACTTAAGATTTAAGGAGTGCTATTTGAAAGTTTGAAACTATAATAATGATTTGAATTTAACAAATTTAATAAACATTTAAGGAAAAAACTTTTATTTGCATATAATTGCAATGTTACTATTTGAACCGCCTACCCTGTCTAGTGATTAGCGTACTGGATGGAAAGGACTTGGGTTCGACTCCCGGCTTGGGCATAGATATACTTTCTTTCTATGTGTTTTTTGTCCTTTCCTCAGATAATGCATAAATGTGACCCGCCCTATAAAAGAGTCTGTGGTGGTGTGACGTGGGTAGTGCTACTCCATGACTTGGTTCACAGGTGCCCAACGGTTAACGATAAATGAGTAGCAGTTTCTGGACTAGTTGTGGCGAAGGGTTAATCACCCAAGTTTCCGCCATTAGAAAAAAATTAACAATTGAGAATTTGTTTTCAGGATAAATTTGTTTCTATGTTAGTAAGTTAAAAATATAGAACTGACATGAAATTGCTGGCAAAAGTATTTTAGACTGGGAATTCCTGATGGAAGAGTAATAGTTTAAGTGAATTAATTGCAGTTGAGGGCAGGACCTAGAACAATAACCAACGAACATGTCCTTGAAGATCTCTGGATTCTGTCAGACAGTCGCCGCTATCTTCAACGCCTTCACAATTGGACAATAGTTGGAGACAAAACAATCATCTCCATTCTTATCAAACATCAACTAATTTCTAAGCTTCACGATGTTCATCTACAAGGGATACCATCTGAAGTTCATATATTTGGCAATAAACAAGCGGATGGTTAGCCAAAGGGGGCTGTCGTCATTCTGCACTTTCTTCCTCGACCATGACCTACTCTGAGCATCAATCTATAAGTCCCCTTAGGAGTGCAGGATTATTCTCAACTGCGACAGAGCATCTTATACGGCCTTTTTTCAGGTTGAATATTGGACACATGAGTCTCGTTTTTTGAGGACAAATGTTTTTGCGGTCTGCTCTAAATGTAAGGCACAGCTGGCCTCGACAGAACACTTTCTGGACTGTTTGGGTCTATCCAGAGAGGACGCTTTCCTCCTTCTTGTAACCGATTATCTAAGGTACAACGATTTATTGGATCTTGTCTAACTTCATCAGACAGTCAAAGGATAAGTAACAACAACAACAACAACATAGTTTGTCCATACCTTTGCCGAACAGTAGAAAATGAGTTTTGGATTTACAAGGAGTGATCAAATGAAAAGGTACGAAATGACGTAAAAACGTAGCAGTTCAATATTTGCATATTGGATGAAAGTAGCGAGACATCTCGGGATGTGATTGGAGTCTTTGACTAGGATTGGAGCATGCGCAGGAGAGAGCAGAGGCTCATATCAAAAGCGGTGTCCAAATGATGCGGCAGTCCGTATGAGGACAGGATTCCTTTGCAGCTTCTCTGCGATATTGGCCTGAACATTCCAGTATGACTTCTTTGGGTGTTATGTTCCCTCGCATGCTGTGGTGTACGGAAACGAGATAGCAGATGTACTCCCCAAAATGATCTTCCAACAAAAATTTCAAATGAGCTTACTCTCCAGAAATCCACTTCTTAAACAGACATCAATTGCTCTTTGCATTGCGTCTTCCACCGGTTCTCCATTGGTATGCTGCCAAGTGTCCTGGTCTATCACTATCATGCAGTGAGTCCTCTTCAAACGGCCATGGCTAGGTTTAAAAATGGCCATCTAAAATGTTTGAGATTCTTGAATGGAAATAAGACTTTCTCTCCTTGTTCCCTCCCTAGCAGTCCTGCCCCCCTTCTCAATTGTCTTAGCGCCTCCTGGTGACATCTGCGGGATGGGCAGGATCTGGACGATGGGAATCTGGCAAGTCGGCGCTTCAAGATTTCCTACATCAGGGGGATAAGTAAGCACAGCAACAATGCAGTATTTGTGTCTTTCCACAGTGTTCGATTGATGATATCTGTTGTTTTGTTCCCGACAGATCAGCACACGTCCTGAATACCTATTCGGTGTGAATCTGGAGTCGTCTGTAAAAAATAGATAAACCCTTTGCTGTCTGGTTCAGGAAACGTGTTCTCGTGCCCAACACAAAAAGACCTTTCTCCTTCACCCGGTGATGGGAACTCGCACAACTGATAACCTTGTATAGAGACCTCCGTGACGAAGATGTTTTCCCTAATGCTAGAGAGTAGTCTACAACAAGTTGAGGTACAGAAATGCTTCTTCTCTTTCCGAGAGAAAGAGCTTTTAAATGATCTTCTGCAGATGTTTTAACTCGTGCTTGGCCAGAGATTTATTGATTGGCCATTGATTCCAGATCACAATGCGAGACACCTTAAGTCACATAGAAGCAACAGATTGTGACCGACCGCAATCTTAACGAATCGCAAGGGAAAACTGAATCTCAATGAAACATTCCACAAACTATTGTCAACGAATCTGTTAACAAAAGCTGAAGAATGAAAAGAATAATTATGAAAACCAGATGTTTACATATTTTTCTCTCTCTCTCATATATACTTTTATTTCCCTATCAAAAAGAATTGTAGCCAGCATTTTTGCACAAATATACACAATTCCATTTTTATAAGTTACATATAAATTTTATTACTTGTATAATTTTTTGTGGTGAACTTTGAAAAATATATTGTTGTATAATATTATATATTGTTGTATAATATTTGTTGAAATTGAATTTTAACCCTTCTTTGCATAATGGTGGAAATTTCCATCATAACCTATAATGTCCAAAAATTATATTAAAGAACAAGTTCACTTTAAGTGGATCGTGTTTGGATACCTTTTTAATGTCCATTGCATAAAAAGAAACATAGCTGTCAAAAATAAACAAGTGTCATTATCAGTGCTTAAAGTTGTCTCATTCTGCTGTTTGTTGTAGTTGCAATAAACGTATGATTTCGTTTATAATTTTGTTTTATTACATTAGAGTTTCTATTGCTAAAAAATTGAAAATGAGTGGAAGAAAGGTTTGTAACACGTGTTATTTTCCTCTTTTATTTCTATTGAGTACTGAGCTAATGATCTAACTTTGGATGATGATGGAAATTTTTAGCATATTGTTTATTGCTAAATTTATACTATAAATATATACTGAGATTTTTTTTTAACCATTTTTCCTTTAATTTTGAACATGAATTATATCAACTTGATTAATTTCACCAATAAATAAAATCATGCAAAGAAGGGTTAAATTTCTGCAGTGTTCTACAACATTGCAACTGGCATTTTACACCTTACCTCAATTATTTTTCTGGGTTAGGTTATGAAGGACATTTTGGAGCTTTATCCTAGCATGCTTGTAGATAACATACATACATACAGGATAACAGGAGATAACTAATAGGATAACAGGATCTGATTTTTACAATCTGCGATTTATTTTATCCACTCTATGACACATTTATTATTATTGTTGCTGTCTTGTGACGACTAGGCTGCAAATATGTTTTTCGCTGACCAGTATTTAAACACAGGACCTCCTTATCCGCAGTCAGACATGGTGACTACTAGGCAGAGTAGGCAGTTATTTATTTTTTCGCAATAGGATCATTAGATTCAGAATTTTATTGTTAGACATGCTTAAAGTTGGAATATGTTAAAGGTAAAAGATATTTGAACACATCTTTTTTATAACGTTTATTGAAATTCAAAATGTGTGCATTCATTTATAGACATAGATTTTAAATAGCACATTTGAATAGTGCAGGTGTGGCCAAACTTTTGGGATCCGTGGTCTACTCCATATTTAAAAAATCGAAGGTGGTCTACCAATGGCAGAGCTAAATTTACGTACATATTTGTTTTCGGTAACCAGAAAATATGGTAAATTATGTAATTTTTCTAAAAAAAAATATTTACAAAATAAAAAATTACTGATGAAAATAATCAAAGTATTCATATATCAAAAAGTGACCATCCTATTCACTTCGTTTTGTTGAAATTTGGTACTGTATATCTGCGACAAGTTTATCATATTGTGGCTGGTACGAGCTTATCGCAATGATAAACACGAAATTAAACGTTCATCTGTTAAATGCGACCCATGTTTCTTGTTCATGGTTAAAAAAGCAGATTCGCCAAGATATCTCGATCCAAAGTATGATTTCAAATACAAAATAAATTTGTAAATATTTGGAAACGTTTCCTCAGAAATTAATTTCCAAAATTCAGTATCAATAAATATACTCTGTATTTAAGAAATATATCGCATCTTAATTTAATAATTTCTTCCTCGACGGTGACTGATGTGATATCTATTAAATGTCTTATTTTTTCCGATACTCCATCAATATTGACATTTTCATTAGATGGAAATATCATAAAATTGAGTATTTCTTTCAACGTATTTAAGTCAGCGAATCTTCTTTCAAATTCTTTAAACGAAACAAGTATTAAGCGAAATCTTCACAGTCTCGGTTTGGATTATGGATGCACTCTTCCTCCATGTTTTTTAAGTTTCTCAATTCATGTTTTCTTAATTGAGATCCATATCTTTCTATAGTTTTTTTAATGTTTTAATCGCGCTCATCATGTCCGCTTTTGGTTTTAAATCATAAATCTTTAAATCGTAAATATTTGCACAGTTTGTTTTGGGTTTTAAAGCATAGACTAAATTTTTATTTTTAATAATTCATTGATTCTAAGCCATAAGTTAGAAATTAAGTTATTAATATCCGAGGTCATTATCGGGATGGTCCCGTTGACTACCTAAAATGTCTTGGCGATCTACCAGTCGACGTCTTGGCCACCTTTGGAATTGTGCATATATTTGGAATAGATTATAAGACACTAGTGGGCAAGTTGTTTTTATAATTATTTTTTTTATTAAAACGAAGAATAAGAAATTTAAATTAAAAAGATCACTTATATTATGGATTCAACTGTTTTCAGAATATGTTTCTAACCCAACTGTTGCCAAAACAATAAAGATGAATATTGAAAACGGAAATAAGATGTGCAAGTAGAAAATTTCTACTTTCCGCGTGAACTGTATTTCAACTGGATTCTAGGGAATTTACAAATTTTTTTTGCACACTAACACGTGCATACGATGTTCCTTCTAAAAAAATTCTCACCTGAATATATTCCTTCATGAACGCTGGAAATTTTAACTGTAACCGTCAAAAATTTCTCTATCTAGTTTGCAACGGCAAATTAAGTAGATGCAAAAAATTGCTCCTCGAAAGCTAAAATTAAACTTTTATTCAAACTAAAAAATAGTATCTTTTATATTATAATAATTAATTAATTTTAATTATATTTATAATTACTAAGATTATAGTTGTCCAATATCACAAGAAATAGCTTCTTTTTAAAAGAGGATGTTACCTAATAATTATTTTTTTATAAGTTTAGGTCCTACTATGAAAACATTAATTTTTATTTTAAATAAGCTCTCATTGTAAAGTATCAAAAAACTCCTTTCACATATTAATCAGGAAATTTAAAGAAAAGCAAATATTTGAGGGCGTTTGATTAATTTTAAACAAAATATTTATTAAAGCAAGGTTTTAAAAATCGAATAAAAAATATAAAAAATTCATATTTTTATAAATATAGCGTGGTATAAAAATATCTTCAATTAATATGTTAATTTAAAATTAATGCTTAAAAAATACTTGAAATTCTATTCACATTTCTTCAGTTTCTTTTTTTTTATATTTTTTCTCACAATTTTTATTGAGCAAAATACTCTATTTCGAGCTATACATTGAGCATAAATTAGCCCAAAGTCAATATTGAATTTAGGCCAATTTCAATTTAAGTTGTCTATCATTTTTTTTATTTGTTTAAATAGTATCGAGTTGGAACAATTAGTAATATTATAAATCAAACATACCATATACTAAAAAATGGAACGCAAAATAGAAAGTTACAGATTTTTTAATTTAAAAAAATAGTAATTCTACATCTGAAATTTAATTAGCTTGTACAAACTTTTAAGGAAATGTTGCAGTATTTTATCATATTAGTTCGGGGGAGAAATAAATCCATTATTTTTACGTAAACTTTATGTAACATGATTCTGCTTCGCTTAGTATAAAAAGTTTAGAATAGCTTTAAGGCCTATCTTTAAATGCTGGACTGATTACAAGCGGTCAGCTACAATAATTTTTGAGATTTTATCGACAATTTTCAAGGTACATCTGTAACATCATAAGTACCTCAGATAAATCTACGATTCCAAAATTGCACTAACTGGCTATTAATATATGAGAACCTTAAACACCATTCACACACATTTTCAATAGACCATCTTGCATTTTCACATTTATCGAAGAAAAATTTTAAAATTGGCTGAATCTTTTTTTCTTCGTTTAATTCCACTTTTAACCCTTTGACGGTTATGAAAATGAGCAGTTTCCGTTTACTTAATTCGCGCAGCATTAGGATTAAACAGTAGTCGAAAGTGTCAGCTGTTTTCCCCCGCCGTTCTTCCGAAAATGTCACCTTTCTCTGGCGATGCCGTAGATAGCTCGCCTCGCGCCTTTTAAAAATGTCTTAAAGTATTTGTAGTACATAAATAACAGTTTTTACGTACTTTAAAATAATTATTAAACAGTAAGTTATAAATGATTATAACCAATTATATAAATAATAATAGTTAATTATAAATATAAGACAAATATTAAATTGAAAGGACTAAATAAATTCAACTAATGTAAAACTTTATGAAGCACAGTATAAATACAGTAATTACCTAAAAATATTTTTGCGTGTGAGTCTTCATCAGACTCAAAACTTGATAAGCTTTCTGTATCATAATCATCGTTATAACTATCTAACTTTCGCTTTTGAGCCATTTTATTGTACAAACACCCTAAAAACCGCGCCAAAATACGTACAAAATGAACGAGGTCAAAAAACAAATCCACCTTCATTATGCAAAGAAATTCATGGAACTCGTACTGCCATCTGTAGACAGTAAAACTAACTAAATTTCGCGAGTAGCATTCGTTTGAAACACAATCAGTGCAGAATAATAATGGCGAACGAAGTCGGCTCGTCAGCGCGCATTGGGGAAAAATTCCACTACGCGAGTAATATTCGTTACTAACCATTTCGGTCGAAATCTTGTTCCCGAGTGGAACTCGTTTGCGCGCATTATGAAGCACGATTCGATTGCGAGCTGAACTCGTTCATAACCGTCAAAGGGTAAATACTCTTTAACTCATAATAAAATATAAAAAAAAAAAAAAAAAAAAAAAAAAAAAACGGAAATTTTTTCCAAGCTAGTCTGGGACTTAGCGTCTGAAATCAGGAAAAGCGTCTTCCGTTTTTGAACAGAGCCCCCACTAGATTGGAAGTACCATACGGGTCTTACAATTTAGAGATAGGAACCCAGGGAAGACTCAAGGCCTTGCTTCTAACACCCCCAGAGCAATGAATTTGGAATGGGAACATGGAAGGCGTTGGAACGAGGGTGGACGAAGTAGGACGAGCACCTTTCCAACGACCACAAATTTGAAATTATTAGATCGATAATTTGAGATATCAATTACGGAATCTCTCTACAGAAAAAAATAATGGATTAATTTTTTTCTCAAACTAATATATTTAATCGTAGTAAATTATTTTCAAAAGCTTTTGCCTCATCAATTTGTTTCTATACAATAAAAATCCTTACGTTTCATATAAAATGTTAACTAAACAAGTTTGATTGTGTCAATTTTATTGACGTTGTATCTTTACAGTAAATCTATATTTAAAGTTAAAAATAACATTTAAATTAGATTTAAATTAGCTCATTTCTAAATAATAAATTTTTCATTTTACACATCTAAAAATTTTCGAAGTGCATATACTTATGTAAATAGTTAATAAATAATTTAGCTTTTATCCCACAGTAAAATAATTCCACATTCACTCAAATCGTTGAAAATATTTAAACATGAAATTCCTAAATGAGTAAAATGCAAAATATATGTACAAAATTAAATTACACACCAACACCCCCCCATATATATATATATATATATATATATATATATATGTGTGTGTGTGTGTGTGTTGAAAAAAAATTAAGAAATAAAAAAAAATCAAATAGATGAAACCATTTAAATAAACACATAAAATAAATTTTATTTTATTTTATATACTCACATTTAAATGATTCGAATTTGATATTTTAAATTTTATATTATAAACTTATCTTTATATATTCTTTGTATCTTCTATCTGCTTGCTGTATATAAATAGTCTTATCCATTGGATTTACTATATTTATGTTTATTTCAAATATTAAACAATTTTACACTTATTTATTTCTATTTTAGCTCGCTGAATATATTGACAAACTTATAAATTTTGTATATATATATATATATATATATATATATATAGTCTCTCTCCATTTTAAACAGTGATTCTTTATTTGATTTATTGTGAGAGCCTGCTGGCAGAAAAAGACTTGCATTTTACAAGTTTTACAGGCAGTAGATCTTTTACATTTTATTTAATTTTAAATTTATATTTTAAATTTATGCAATAATGTATAATTTTGCTATTATTATTTCGGTATTTTATGTAATGTTTAAAAAATTTAATTCAAATTATATACAAAATCTTTAATTTTATAAAATTCTTAAAAGTGATTGTGATTTGAGGAAAAAACATTATGATCTTAAAATCTAAATTTTAGCCGCAATTAGACCTAAAACGACTCTAACAATTAAAGTTACTAAAAATAACGAATGATTATAATTACTCTACTTGTATAATTGATGCATTCCTATATTCCATTGTTTCCTCAAGTAATTTTTGATTTATTATAAAATAGCAGGCTCTCTAATAGCAAAAAATCCCGTTAATCAGCAGGAGATAAATAAAAAATTAAATTCGATTAAATTGATCTGATTTAAAAATTTCAGGTAATCTTAAGCATGTTTTCATTTTAAAGAAGTACGAATTAGAAAAAATTTCTTGAGCTACTGACGCTGAAATGTTTTTCCATATTTTATTAGTTGAAAATGCTATACAACTGAAGTAGAATCTGGAAAGCCGTTTTGGAAAAGTTCAACCGGCCAGCAAAATATTAGTTTGGGGAAAAAGTAATCCATTATTTTTTCGGTAGACGTGTGTAGTGTTCGATATCTCGTGAGGTATCCATCAAACAATTTCAGATTTATGCTCGTTGGAAAGGTGACATTGGACACTAAAATATCCTCTTGCGGTTTTTTGTTTAATTCATTCAGTTACGAGTACAAGGTTTTTAAAAAAGAAAGACAACAAACAGAAAATTCGATACGTTTTCGTTTTTCTCTTGTAACGGCGAAAAAGATAGCCGGGTGGCTAAAATTGTGAAAGGTGTTTATCGTCCTAAATAAGACTGTAACAACCAGTTACGTACAATTTTTGATTCGTCGATTCCGTTCGGATATATTTGATGTTAGATATCCACCTCGCATGTGGATACAGCATCGTCGAAAAAGTCTATAAAATATCAAAAAATGATCGAAGTTAACCGCATGTCAGCAGTCGTAATGCGCAAGACCTAAAAATCTACATGAAAGCTGTTTTAAACCTTTTTACAAAGCGAATCCAAAAGAAGTTACATAAAGTTCACGTAAAAATAACGGATTTCTTTTTCCCCAACCTAATAAAATTTGATTGATATATTAAAGATCTTAAAGTATATGTGCTTGGTTTGGTTATAAAATAACCATTTATTGTTAAAATGCCTTTGTAAGTTGATAATAAATATTGGTCTCACAATATATGAATATTCAAATGTGATCACCTCTAAATTTCTAATTCACTTCCAATTCCAAATTTATTCAAAATTCCAATTTTATTCAAAAATGCATAACACAAAATATGAGATATTGCCAAAGTTGATAAATGCCAACATGAAATGCGAAAATATAACGGTAAATATATGAGAAACACATGATAATAATTGAAAATCAACTATGTGGTTAAGGGAAAAGTTTCCAAAATCAATGTACCTCGAAAACTCAAAATACTGTATGCACGTGGCTGAAAATATGGAGAACGAATTAGGAAAACAAATTTGGCGAACAAAAAAAAATGGCGACAGCATATAGCTTATCTAGATTTAACTCTTTACCATGATGATTCTGAGCGCATTTCCTACAGAAATAGTTGCTTTATTGAAATTTAAATCGATAACGCATTCAAAAGGTTCCGTGAAAGCAACAGCAGCTCCACTTCACCAATGAACAAAGGGAGTTCAGAGAAATATTTCTGCAATTACAGTCTAAAATACTTCAGTGGGGAAACACGTCAGCTCTCGAGTTGGCGATCAACCAACGCAGCCATTCATGGTGGGGAATTCAGACTGCAATATTAATCTCCAGATGTTAATGAGGGGGCAGCGGAGATTGGTAAGAGGATAAGCCAATTGGTTTAACACACACTTGATTCATGGCAGTCACTGAACAATACTCGAATTTCTCTCCCCCCCCCCAGCTCCCATTATCACGTGTCATTATTCACCTATCCCGATGGCTGTCTAATCGGGTTTACAGACTCCAGGTGGAAATTCCAGTAAAGCAAGGAGGTGACTTTAAAATAGACGGCATTAAAATAGTAATATAATTGATATAAATTTATTTAAATAATAATATAGTTTTAAAAATAAAGAAAAAAGTTGAAAAATGCTAATATCTAGATGATTTTTTGAGAATTTATTCTTTGTGCAGCGATTGCACAGAGTTCATTAAATAAGTATTAGTTTGGGGAAAAAGAAATCCATTATTTTTACATGAACTTTTTGTAACTTCTTTTGGATTCGCTTTGTAAAAAGGCTTAAAACAGCTTTCATGTAGATTTTTAGGTCTTGCGCGTTACGACTGCTGACATGCGGTTAGCTTCGATCATTTTTTTATATTTTATAGACATTTTCGACGATGCTGTATCCACATGCGAGGTGCATCTCTGACATCAAAAATACCCGAACGGAATCGACGAAACATAAATTGTACGTAACTGGCTGTTACAGTCTTATATAAAAACACCTTTCACAATTTTAGCCACCCGACTATCTTTTTCGCCGTTACAAGAGAAAAACGAAAATGTATCGAATTTTCTGTTTGCTGTCTTCCATTTTTGAAACCTTGTACTCGTAACTGAATGAATCAAACAAAAAACCGCAAGAGGATATTTTAGTATCATATGTCTCCTTTCCAACGAGCATAAATCTGAAATTGTTTGATAGATACCTCACGAGACATCGATCACTACAGACGTCTACCGAAAAAATAATGAATTACTTTTTCCCCAACCTAATATTTAGCAGCATTTTAGAAATTAAAGCAGGAAGACAAAAATATGTTTTCTGATCTCGAATCATTAATTAAATTACTAAAAAGTGTGGTTAGCGAATCTGTGCAAGGTAATATTTAAAATTGTGAATTATTTCTATACACAGATTCTTAATTTAATTTTACTCTAGTTAAAATTAATCACTATTGCGTTACGTTGGAAACCGACTTCTTCAGTAGACACATGTCATGGCTACCCGTTTATAGGGTAGGAAACCATTCATACAAGGAAAGGACAAAGACAGCAGAGAGAGAAAAAGTACATCGATATCCTAAACGGGATTCGAACCCAAGACCTCCCTATCCGCAGTCAGGCACTCTGACCACTAGACAGGGTGAGCAACTCAGATTTGTATTATGAATGGAAATCCCTAATCTTCAATGATTTCCTGTACTAAAAATAAGACAAAATAAATCTCAGTTTTTAATTATAAAAATTTAAATAAAACTTTTATGATCTTAAAAAACATTTAGAAAAAAATTTCAGGCATTGTTTCTAAATTTCAGAGAAAAGATACTTAATTGGAAAATAAATAACTCATAATTAATGATTTATACAATTAATATTGGGAAAATGATATCCAGAAATCAGATGTAAAGCTATTAAATTAATAGCAAATTTTAATAATAGATGGCGATGTATTACAATTCTTAATAAATAATTCAATTTACATTGCGATTTCTATGATCGCCACTTACTTACTCTGTTCAAGTAGTCAGCGTGATTGACTGCGGATAGGGAGTTCTGGGTTCGAATCCCGGTTCGGGTGTGGATGTACTTTCTCTCTCTCTCCTGTCTTTGTCCTTTTCTTGTATGAATGGAATATGAATGGTTGCCTATGGTATGTATGCACTGAGGAAGTCGGACTCCACACCCAACTGCGGTTCAGTTGAAAAAGTGGAGCAGCGCACCTATACTACCTGACAGGCACTGGACAAAAAAAAAAAAAAAAAATGATTATTGGGGTTAAAATAGATATGAAAAGTACTTAACATGCGCGACACCTATTGACTATATTTGTAACTAATTTTCAAACCTTTACATGCCAGTAACTTCTTTTAAAGTTTCTAAATAATCATGTTTTAACCTCAATCGACTGCTGTTTTCGAGTTTATTTCATTTTAAAATCAAACAACATTCTTACTAAATATTCTTTTATGTTTTATTAGTTTTCAAATAAATGTCATTTAAAATTTTATGAGCATGAACCTATCAGCTGTATGGAATGCCTAGGGTAAATAAGAATTTCGATAATATTCCCAAAAATATTTTTTGGTTCAAGCATAAAATATCGATCAACAAGTCTTACACATATCTGTTAATTAATCAGCATATAATTTAAATTTTTTTCTATTCACTATTTAAATTCAAGCAAGAAATTTGAAATTACACAATCATTTTGTAATGCTCTATTCTCTTAACTAGTATTTTCCACATATATGAATATTTTTTCGTAATGAACTTAACCCTTCTTTGCATGATTTTTTTTCTTTATTGGTGAAATAAATCAAGTTGGTATAATTCATGTTCAAAATTAAAGGAAAAAGGGTTAAAAAAATCTTAGTATATATTTATAGTATAATTTTAGCAAAAAACAATATGCTAAAAATTTCCATCATCTTTACAAAGTTAGATCATTAGCTTAGTACTAAATAGAAATAAAAGAGGAAAATAACACGTGTTACAAACCTTTCTTCCACTCATTTTCAATTTTTTAGCAATAGAAACTCTAATATAATAAAACAAAATTATAAACGTTTATTGCAACTACAACAAACAGCGGAATGAGACAACTTTAAGCACTGATAATGACACTTGTTTATTTTTGACAGCTATGTTTCTTTTTATGCAATGGACATTAAAAAGGTATCCAAACACGATCCACTTAAAGTGAACTTGTTCTTTTATATAATTTTTGGGCATTATAAGTTATGATAGAAATTTCCACCATTATGCAAAGAAGGGTTAATAATAACTTTCAGGCTTGAATTAATTTACGGCTGTATGTGGTAATTTTACTCGTGTTGCAAAGTTTTTTTTTATTTTATTTATTTTAATTTTCTTTTATTTTTTATTTTTATTATTATTATTATTATGAAGGATATAAAATGAATATTTAGTTCTGTATTCGTTTTCAGTTTTAGTTTTTAGTTATTGTGTGTTAAAATTAGCTTGTAACAAATGTGATAAGTTATAAGCTAACTTTAACACACAATAGCATGGTCTTATATACACTCAAGTCCCACTGAATTAGGGATACCTACCTATTATGAGTTGGGATTCCTCTGGTCTTAAAAAATACTTGCACATGACAAATCATAGATTCAACAAGTTTCTGGAAAGTCTCTACGGAAATGGCTTACCAAATATTGGCTAAATTTGTCCATAATTCAGTAAGGTTCATTGGTGACGACCTTTCACGCCTTTTTCCAAAACATCTAAAGGATAGTTAACAGGGTTTAAAAATAGGTTATTATGTGGCCAATTTATGACATTTATGATAAACTCAGAGGGTTGCTCATCTAACCAGCCAGTAGCCAACTGATACTTGTGAGAGGTATAGTTGCTTTACTACAAACAGGGCCGGCGCTAGCAGCTTCGCCGCCCCGGGCAAAGAGGTAAAATGCCACTCCTTTGTAACAAAAATTAAAAAAGATAACCTAAGCCCGTTTCACGAGTAATGGTAAAATAAAACGAGTAAAAAAATTGCAATCATCAGCAATGTTGAAGTTTAGATTAGCAAAAAAATACTAATTTATTTATTCATGTTTTCGGCACTAAATTAAAATTAGGGTAGCACAGAAAAAAAGGAAAGATTCATTTTTGGTGCATAATTATAAAATACAGAACAGATATTTAATAAAAAGTAAAACAAATTATAAAACCACTAAATATTAAAACTTTATTACATATTAAAAATACATTTAATCCTAAAGTTGAAATTAAAAGTGTTTTTTTTTCTCACTTTTAATTCTGAAAATTGTTTTATAATTTCTTTAACATTAAGTTTTTCAGCCAGGTCATGTTCGATGGCTATTGTTGTTAATCCGTTTAGTCGATCCTCGGTAGTTTTGGAGCGTAAAAAATTTTTAATTAATTTTTATTTGGAGAAACTCCTTTCTCCACTTGCCACACTTATTGGGAGAGTCAGCAATATTCTTAAAACTATACCAAGATTGGGAGCAAAATCCAAGTTCGATATGAATTTTAAAATCTAAAGTGGACTTTCTTTTTTGTTAGCAAAGCCAAAACAGCTACTATCTCGTTTGCCAAGTCAAGCGCGTTTATATCGGATGAATTTCCATCAGTCAACACTGTTTCTAAATCTTTACAATACTTTATAATGTCGTTTTGAGGAATATCTTTTAAATCAGAAATATTGTATAAAAATTGGAAATAGTTGCAGTGGGTACTGATCAAATCAAAAATGGATTCAAGTGCATTGATAGCTTTATCTAATGTAAAAAAATAAAATTCTGCCTTATATTTCAAAGCAGGATCTTCTATTGGATCATCTTTTGCCTCATAGTCGAAATTAACATTCCTTCTTCGAACTCAGTGACGTGGCTGGGTGAGCTCAAAATTAGCTGGTATGTCAATTTCGTCTGCGAGTTCTCGAGCATCGCAAAGCATTTCATTAAAGGCTCTGTCCGATCTAAGATCCTTGAAAAAATCTTTACAATTTTTCAAGAGCTCCATAGCAGATGGTAAATCATAGTCTTTTGTCTGCAAGAGCTTTCTTATAGGATTGATACAATTTAAGATTTTGTACCAAATTACAATGCAGCATAAGAATTTAAATTGTTTAACACAACTTAATAGTCCAGAAGCCTCAACTCTTATAGAGTTGTCAATCTCCGAGTTATAACAAACAGCAAGTAAACCATCGTATATCCCTCCTAATTGATACCTTAGTGGTTTTAATGCATCTATTCGGCTTTCCCAACGAGTATCACTTAAAGGTTTCAAAGTAAGTCCAGAAACATATTTTAATAATATGGTCCATCGAAAAGTTGATGAGGGAAAAAACAGATATATTTTTTGGACTATATTAAAAAAATTGGCGGCTTCGAAGGATGCTTTTGCCACGTCATTAACTACCAAGTTTAATGAGTGGCTGCTACATGGAAGGTAAAATGCTCTAGGATTTAAAGCATTTATTCTAGATTGTACTCCCGATTTACTGCCTCTCATGTTGGCCCCATTATCGTAAGCCTGTCCCCTCATATCCTGCAAATTCAATCCCAATGTTTCAAGTCTTTTAAGTATTAGAGCTGAAAGTTCATATCCAGTCGATTTTTAAACCGGAAGAAAGCCTAAAAAGCTTTCATTAATTTTAATGGAAACCTCCTTGGGATTGGACTTGTCAATGGATACATACCTTACTAAAACTGCCATTTGATCGATCTGGCTGATATCTGGAGTGCAATCTAGAATTATTGAATAATATTTAGCTTTTTTAATATCAGTAATAATATGAGATGCTATATTTTCAGCTAAAAGAATAATCAATTCATTTTGAATTTCTTTTCCGAGATAGTGCTCTTTAGCTTCTTCTTTTTTAAGCACTCTGCGGATATACTCTCCCATAATGCTCATCATATCCATGTATATATACAGGTTGTTAGGCGTTTGATTCCAAATATCTTAATGCATAAAAATATGATTCATTTTAAGCAAAAAAGTTTAGTATATCATGGGTCAAAACTCAATTATTTTAGAAAGAGAAAATGTTTAAAAGTTTGAGAAATTTATTTTAGGGCCAATTTACCGCCCCCTATGGTTGCCGCTCCGGGCAGGGGCCCGGCTTGCCCACCCCTAGCGCCGGCCCTGCTACAAAACTCCATTACCATGCGGATTTATAGAACATCATAAGCGGTTGGAGGCGGTCATCCAGCAAATCTACGTACCGAGTTGCATTGGGGAAGGTTGGTACACACAAGTTCCGAAACAGTGCCAAAATAAAACACCTCAGACCATGATTGAGCAACCAAGCTATTGTGCAATTCCAACCTGACATGTAGGATCCATGGCTTCAGGAGCTTGATGCCAAATTGTCATCTCTCTTCGGCGTTCTGTAATCGGAATCGAGACTCATCACTAACATGTTACAATTTTCGAACCCTCTTCAGTCCAGTGTCTGTGATCTCTTGTCCAGGCTAGGCATGCAGTCCAATGGAGGGCATTAACAATGGTACTCTCGAAGGTCAACTGCTCTCGAAACCAATACGGTGAAGCCATTGCACAGTCCTTTTACTGACAAGTGAAAGGTGTGTACAAATATGAAGTGGGAATGATGTCAGTTGTATGATTGTCATCGTCATACGACTCGGTGGTAATTTGAGCTAATGTTTGGCTGGATACGTCTGAGAAGTCAAGGCTGTTTGTCCTTTGAAGTATGCTCAATTACTATTTTTTTCCCCCATTCATGCCTTCTTGGAATATTTTTGACACTGTCTACCCTGAAAATCCTACCTGATAAACGATTTCAGAAATAGAATAGTTCATGCTTCAAGTTCCTACAATTTATTCGCTATCAAAGGGGTCTAAAATAGGCTGTTTACCCATACTGGCAATTTCAACAAGTAAGCTACAGTACGCGCCATATATGCAGTTCCAACAATATCCTCACTTGCGTGTGAATGATGCGCAGAGCTAAACAATTCACATGGCCCTTGCTATCCTTGATTCAGTAGCACTTCAGTGCAGTTTACCTCGGTCATTTAAACATTATTTGAGAGGCAAATGGCTTTGGAAATTATAAACCTAGTTCCTGCTGAAGATCTTAAGATCTATACTGATGGTAGTGGTGATGTCCAGCTCCACGCGGGGAGTGGAGTTTACACTCTTTATCCTAATGAAGTCCAAGATTCAAAATCATTAAGAAACTCAGATTTTTGCTTAGTGTTTCGCAGTGAACTCTTAGCTATTTTATCAGGTCTGAAAAGTATCAGAATTGGAGCCACCTTCGGGAATATCTGGGTCTTCACTGACAGTCGTAGCAGTATTCAACACCTGTGCAATGGGGAGAGAGTAACAGACCAAGCTAGTGTCGAAATCCTTCTTTTGTTAAAGGACCTGTCAGCCTCCAATGACATCCCTTTCCAGTGGATACCCTCTCACGTGGGTCTACTTGGCAACGAACACGCTGATCAGTTGGCTAAGGAGGGTACTTCCCTACCAGCCTCTTCAAATCTGGCCCTCACTTACTCAGAATAATTTTCTACCCGCAAAAACACTGTCAATAAAGCCTGGCTTGTCCCACCCAATCACGTTTGGTACTCCCGTAAGCGACCCGGTGGTGCCCTTGACTTTCAGGGCACACGTGCCGACCAAGCCGTAATCAGCAGATTTGTCAGTGGGCACACTAAGGGCCTCACTTTTAGCGGGCGTTCCAAACTTTTCCCAACATGCAAAAAATGTTACTACAACGAGGCTAGTCCTCAATATATTCTTGTTTGCCTCGATTTTTCCATGGAGGAGTTTCTTGAGAGACCTCTCCTCTTCCTCGATTTTTTGAGGGTATATGAACTTATGGATTTGGTGTAGCTCCGCTACCCCAGATGGGATTGGAAACAACAAAAACAAACATTATTTGATTTTTACTTGGATATTTAACAACTGTCCTTGGCGAAAGTAATCTTTTGGCCTAACTGTCTTTTTTACTCTTATAAGAAATGGGTATCAATTTCAATATTTTTCACCTAAAAATTTTTGGAAGTAGAAGTACACAATTCTAAAAATATTAAAACGTCTTTGTTGGCATTTAACAGCAAAAAAGTAGGTTGGTATTAATTATATTTTGAATACTAAGATTAATACCTGAAATAATCGCAATGGTTGCATTCCTTACAATTGAAAAATTGATTCTAATTCATTGATTGCATAAGTTCAACTTATTTATGTTAAATTTGGATATGTATATAGTTTTTATCTTTTCAAATGTCTATTAGAGAGATATGAAATATCGGTATTTATAGGTAATCTCAACGGAAATCTGTGCGAAGAAAAGTATCTCCAAATTTCTGATTTAGCGCAAATGTTGAAAATTACAATTACCATACCACTTAAGCAACTTCATAATCTCAAGAATTAGAATATTAATTAAAATTGTTTCCATATATAGAAGGAAAATTTGGGCACTAATATCTATTATTATTGGGGTTTATATGAAACGAGAGAAAGATTTTTGACTTTAAACAGCTGCATTTTTTCGACTTAGTTTTTTTGATGTAAAGGGTAAGTGTTTTTCAATGTCTAAATGCCAAAACTGATTCTTATAATGATTATTTTGGTTATCAGAGATGCTGAGAATAACGTTTTATTATTTTAATAAGAAATAGGGTCGTACGTTTTTACAATTCAATTTATTCTTCTGAAATGTCACTAAAACTAGCTCATTATTTTTTGCGAGATAAAATACTTTTTATTTGGTAAAAATTAATTAATTTTTTGTTTTCTGTGGTATTTTACTGTCATCTAGGTTACATAATATTTGCACAGATTTGTTTGGAAATAATCTGTCATTGTTATATCCAAAGACCAATCACTGCGCTGCATAAGTTCCTACACAAAACTATTGGGTTGGAGGGAAAGTTCTGTCGTATGATGTTTTGCGATCCATGTTGGAAAATAATCCACATTTAACAAGTCGAGAAATTGCAGAAGAGTTTGGCATTCCTCATACAACTGTTGGAGATCACATTAAATCTCTTGGGTTTGTGTTAAAGCAAAGTGTTTGGGTTCCACATGAATTAACGGAAAAGAATTTGTCTGATCGTGTAAGAATATGTTCATCACATCTGATTAGACACAATGTGGAGCCGTTTTTGGACAGGCTGGTTACTGCAGATGAAAAGTGGATTCTTTACGAGAATATTAAAAGAAAAAAATCTTACTGCAAACCAGGAACGTCATTAGCAACAGTTCCAAAACGAAGTATCCATCAACGAAAATTACTGCTTGGTTTGTGGTGGGACAGGAAAGGTCCAGTGTATTACGAGTTGCTGAAACAGGGAAAAAACATCATCGCGGAGCTATACTGCAATCAGCTGGATAAATTGAATGCAACTATCAAAGAAAAAAGGCCAGCATTAGCGTCCAGAAAAGGAATAGTGTTCCACCACGATAATGCTCGCCCGCATGCTGAAATGGTGACACTACAAAAACTGAATGCGTTAGGATGGGAAATCCTTAGTCACCCCCCGTATTCACCTGACATTGCACCCTCTGATTATTGCTTGTTCAGATCTCTGCAAAATTATCTAACGGAAAAAAAACCAAGTCTTTTGAAAGTGTTTCGAAGGCAGTTGCTGACTATGTTAACTCCATGGATGTGAACTTCTATAAAGCAGGAATTTACAGGTTACCTGGAAGATGACAACATGCTGTAACAAATAACGAAGCATATATAATTGATTAATATTAAACACAAATTTTTATAAATGAATTCAAATATTTTCTTTAAAATACGACAGAACTTTCCCTCCAACCCAATATATAGATCAGGGGTGGCCAAACTTTTGGGATCCGGGGTCTACTCCACATTTAAAAAATCAAAGGCGGTCTACCAATGGCAGAGCTAAATTAACGTACTTATTTATTTTCGGTAACAAGAAAATATAGTAAGTTATGTAATATAATAAAAAAAAATTAATATTATAATATTTACAAAATAAAAATTTACTGACGAAAATAATCAAAGTATTCATATATCAAAAACTAACCATCCTATTCACTTTGTTCAATTGAAATTTGGCACTGTATATCTGCGACAAGTTTATCATATTGTGGCTGGTACTAGCTTATTGCAAAGCATAAACATGAAATTAAATGTTCATCTGTTAAATGAGACCAATGTTTGTTTTTTGTTCATGGTTTAAAAAGTCCATAAAACCCAACCCAACAACAACAACAACAATGGTTTAGAAAGCACATTCGCAAAGATACCTCGAACCAAAATTTCATTTCAAATACAATATCAATTTGTGTAAATATTTGGAAACGTTTCCTCAGAAATTAATTTTCAAAAATCAGTATCGTTAAATATGGTCTGGATTTCAGAAATATATCGCATCTCAATTTAATAATTTCTTCCTCGACCGTGACTGATGTGATATCTATTAAATGTCCTATTTTTTCAGATACTCCAGCAATGTTGACATTTTCATTAAATGAAAATATCATAAAATTGAGTATTTCTTTCAACCTAATTATGTCAGCGAATCTTCTTTCAAATTCTTCAAACAAAACAAGTAAGTATTAAGCGAAATCTTTGAAGTCTCGGTTTGGATTATGGATGCAATCTTCCTCCATGTTTTTGAAGTTTCTCAATTCATGTTATCTTAATTGAGATCCACACCTTTCTATAGTTTTTTTAAACGTTTTAATCTCACTTATCATGTTCCGTTTTAGGTTTTATATAAATTGTAAACCTTAAATCATAAATTCTTAAATCGTAAATCTTTGCACAATTTGTTTTGGGTTTTAAAGCGTTGACTGTCGTAAATTTTTATTTTAAATAATTCATTGATTCTATGTCATAAGTCATAAGTTAAATTATTAATATCCGAAGTCATTATCGGAATGGTCACGCGGACTTCCTAAAATGTCTTAGCGGTCTACCAGTCGACCGCGGTCGACGTCTTGGCCATCCGTGATATAGATTGATCAATAGAAATATTTGTAGATCGAAGAAACTTGTGTTTCGTTCACATTTTATTTTAAAACGAAAGAAGAAAACCTGAAGATGTTTATATAAACGAATAGTAAATTGTAAGTTTAAATGTACCTTAATCCCTTTTAAAATGTATATAAATTCAAATCACATCGTACAGAAAAGGACTTTTAAAAAAAATCCCTAATTGCTTAAAATTTTGCTTATACAATATATCTCTATAGCATTAAATGCATTGCTCCATTGAATAAATGAATGAGGGATTAAGGAATGTTGCCAACTTTGTATACAAATACTGAAACGCTATTCAGGCCTCGAAAATTGCCTGGTCAGCGGCTATTGCTTGTTATTTTATTTCTCTAACCACATTCAGAACCCCATTGCCACCAGAAATTTGCATAACATTAGCATATAACTGGTGCTGCTGTAACACTAAAGCGTGCAATTTCCGAAGTGTTTCTAGAAGAGACATTACCATTTCTAATAGGTCAAGTAATACGAGGGAAAATATGGCGAACTTCACAAAAAATGGAAGAAAAACAACAAACACTTCAAGTAATGTGGGTGCGGTTCCAGTTATTCCTACTCTGCCATTAACGGGTAATAGTTTTCGCTAAGCTTGTATTTGCATAACTCCAGAATATTTATTTCCTTCACTTTATTTTTATTGCTTTCCACGTTATTCTTCTAAATTGCTCGGGACTGTAGATTTCCCTCGTTTTCATAAAAAGAAACGCACTTTTGTTGTTAATTGTTTGTCTGTCTTTCTTCAGTAATTGAGTTCCTGGTAATTTTCGGTTTCCCAAGCGAAAAGTATGAGTAATGTGGCTAATGAATTGACCTGGTATTTTCTCAATTTACATTTTATCGCATGCAATCTGACAACTACGTAAACAGAGCCTTAATAATTTGTCTTAAGGAAAAAATATTAAGTCACCTAATGAAAATATTAAATTAGTTTTTATAAAATATACAATTCTGTTATCTAATAAGGAATAACCGAATCATTATTAAATTATTTGTAGATTTAGAAAGATCCTAGTCCGTTGGAAAAATGATAATGATAAACGAGTTTTCTTGCAATTATTTTGTGAAAAAGTGAAAAAAATAACTTCAATAATTTACTTATGGAGTCTTAACAAAAATTCAAACTAATATTAGTTTGGGGAAAAAGTAATCCACTATTTTTTCGTTTGACGTCTGTAGTGATAGCTATCTCGTGAGATATTTATCAAACAATTTCAAATTTATGCTCATTGTAAAGGTGACATTTGACACTAAAATATTCTCTTGCGGTTTTTTTGTTTGATTCATTCAGTTACGAGTACAAGGTTTTAAAAATGGAAGACAACAAACAGAAAATTCGATGCATTTTCTTTTTTCTCTTGTAACGGCGAAAAAGATAGCCGGGTGGCTAACATTGTGATAGGTGTTTATCGTCCTATATAAGACTGTAACAACCAGTTACGTACAATTTTTGTTTCGTCGATTCCGTTCGGGTATTTTTGATGTTCGAGATGCATCTCGCATGTGGATACAGCATCGTCGAGAATGTCGATAAAATATCAAAAATTATCTAACTTGACCACATATCAGCAGTCGTAACTTCACATAAGACCTAAAAATCTACATGAAAACTATTTTAAACTTTTTAACAAAGCAAATCTGAATGAAGTTACAAAAAGTTCACGTAAAAATAATGGATTTCTTTTTCCCCAACCTAATACATTAAAAATTACTAAGTTAGTTTTAGCGAAATACATAAATATAAAAGAAAATTGAAATCTATTAAAAATACTTATAAATGAATTTACATGCAATTTACAATTTACTTCGTGAATTATCTGATTCTCGAAATATTCAAGAAAACAAACCATCAAAATTTTACCTGAGGTGACTTACTGAAAAAGTATAATGTTTTAAAAGATTAAATAATATATATTTAATTATGTTCAACGAAATACCAATAATTTAAAATTTTAATGGTTTTTAAATAATTTATAGGTTCAGATAAATTATCGAAATCTGTTACACAAATTAAAAATTTGTATATTCACAATCTATAAATAATTTTATCCACTATGACATGTAGATAGACTGAGCATTAACAATTTACCTATTATGACTTATTGAAAATATATTAGATCATTAGATTGAAGAAAATAATAAATTATCTTTCATGGAATTTACTGAAACATATATATCACGTAAAAAGATATTAATTACGGGAAAGTAGCATCGAATGAAAATCCTAAATAAGTTGTTGTCTTGTGACAGCCAGGCTGGCAGTATGGGGTGCGCTGCGCAACTTTTCCAACTGAACCGTTGTTTTGGTGCGGAGTCCGACTTACAAAATACACACATGCCATAGGTACCCGCTTATATGGCAGGCAACCATTCATACAAGGAAAGTACAAAGACAGGAAAAAAGAAAATACATCCATGCCCGCATCGGGATTCGAACCCAGGATCTCCTTATCCGCAGTCAGGCGCTCTGACTACTAGACAGGTCGAACGGCTTGAAAATTTTTAAATCTTTAAATTAATATTTATCAAATTATTTTTCAGGGACTGCCTTGACATACATAAATAACGAAAACCTACGAAACTTAATATAAACTTTAGTTTTAAAAATAATATGTAAAATTTATCTGTACGTGCTTTTAGTGGATACTCTTTTTATTTACAAAGCTAAATTTTAATGTTAACAGAAATTATGACTCTATATGGAGAATGTAAGTGACATTTTATTTCATAGGTACCTGTTTACAAGGTAGGCAACTTTTCACTATTCATTCATACAAGGAAAGGACAAAGACTCTTTAGTAACTCTTTAGGATATGGATTACCTAGAGTAGTGAATCTTGTAAGGGTAAGAGCATCACACTCATATAGGATATGATGAGCTGATTCTACCCCTGCGTGGCATTTCCTACAAATTGGTTCCTGTTTAGAAAGTCCCATTGTATGAAGGTGTTTTCCTGAAATGATAGTGCCCAGTAATAAAGCCTACAATTGCTTGAGTCTTCAATCTTGGGAGTCTAAGAATTTCAGATGCAATTTTCTCAGATGAGTTGAAAATCCTGCTTTTTGCATGTTTCTGTCCAGGAGAGTCATGCCAAACTTTGTTCATCTCCTGTTTTTCCCATTTTTGAATGGCCTTCCTTGTAGTCTTCATGTTGATCCCACAAAAGGGTTCCATTCCTATTGGATTGAAAGAGGATCCCTGTTTTGCAAGTTCATCAGCTCTTTCATTATCCTTCTATTCCTATATGCCCTGGCACTCAAATAAGAATAATTTTATTCCCATTTGCCAGTTCCTTAAGGAGATTTTTGCATTCCATTACAATTTTTGATTTGACTTGGAATGAGTAGAGAGCCATCAATGCAGCTTGACTGTCGCTGAAAATAAGAATACGCTTACCTTGGTATCCCTTCTTTAAATTTATCTGCAGACAGTTGGCATCATAGTTCGACAAAATTAAAGGTTATATAAATTTCATGCCGCTGAGACAATTCGGCATGCAAAAATAATTAGGACTTATTTATACACGACCTAATATACATATAATTTTTTATAACTGACAATTATTTGAGAATATATGAAAACTAAATGTCAAGAAGAGGAGTTATTTTCACTTATTATTCCTTAACCGCTTCCCTTACAAATTTTTTTGAAAAAAATTGCAAAAAATCATCACATTTTTTTATTTTATTGCTAAATATAAGGAAACGAAACAAAACAAAATATGTAGGTTTTAAGTTGAATTTTTAATTTTTCACTGGCGTAAAAGCATGTAGTTTTAATATTAGTTTACAATCCCGAGTTATCTCGGGAATAAAAGTTACATATTAGTCTTTGTATGATAGTTTTTGAAACAAAGGAAACACAAAGTGATACCTGACATTCCGTACGCTGGTATCTGGTCTCATTTCTTACGGCATCATCACCATTATTTTACTTTTTTTCAACACAACTATCCTCCTTTGTACATTACTAATCCACAAGCCATCGTATACTATACCATAGAGAAACATGTGGCCAATCCCGGAAAAGAACCGCGAAATTAAAGAAAAGGCAAATTGCATGTTAAAGCAGAATATTTCCTTTCATTTCCTCCAGGTTGAGTAAACACGTGATAAAACAAATCGTACTGACAAATTTTGCTTCACCCGAGTTTTCTCGGGATAATAATTAACTGCAATATATACGAACCCGAGATAACTCGGGATAATAAGGCAAGCGGTTAAATTTTATAGCTCTTCTTTAATTTTTCTTCATGACGCAGTTTATTTTCTAAGTAGTTATTCTCAAGTATACAAACAGTGACACTCATCCCATATTTTAAGTATTTATCAAAATACTTCAAGCACCACTTTAAATTATTAAAAAGTTAGTCAGAATAAACATATATAATACTTTGATATAAAACACGTGAAAATAAAATAAATCCATAATCTTAAAACAACTAAAATAAAAACTAAAATCACTAATGGTGTGTTATTTAATTCACCACGCATTTAATTGAATCAAGAAACAAAAAATAAGAAGCACAGCTGCGGTAAATATCCAATTAATAATGGGAAAATAATATCTGGTAAAGATAATAACACACTTTTACTATTTCAGGATACTTAATGACTAGATTTCTGCTGTTGAATTCTTTTATTTACTTATTTCCATGATGCCAGATTGAAATTGCTAAATATCCGTGCCCTCGAGGGTCACATGACCTACTTGGCCAGTCCAGTTTCTAATATTAGAACATTGAATTTATCTCGGGTCTTTATTGTAATTACTAATATCGTATGATGTTTGGATTTAGGCAAACCTCTCTTTTTTTTTTTTTGATTTTTGAGAAATTATCTTTGACTATAGTTTTTGAATATAAGAATTTAATTTATGACAGCTTCGTTTGTTAAAAATATGAATTTATTTTAACAAGTGATGTTGTCATAGATTAAATTTATATGTATTTTAATTTTAAAATATTAGGTTGGGGAAAAAGTAATCCATTATTTTTTCGGTAGACGTCTGTAGTAATCGATATTTCGTGAGGTATCTATCAAACAATTTCGGATTTATGCTCGTTGGAAAGGTGACATTGGACACTAAAATATCCTCTTGCGGTTTTTTTTGTTTGATTCATTCAGTTACGAGTACAAGGTTTTAAAAATGGAAGACAACAAACAGAAAATTCTATACACTTCCTTTTTTCTCTTGTAACGGCGAAAAAGATAGCCGGGTGGCTAAAATTGTGAAAGCTGTTTATCGTCCTATAGAAGACTGTAACAACCAGTAACGTACAATTTTTGTTTCGTCGATTCCGTTCGGGTATTTTTGATGTTAGAGATGCACCTCGCATGTGGATACAGCATCGTCGAAAATGTCTGTAAAATATCAAAAATGGTCGAAGTTGACAGCATGTCAGCAGTCGTAGCTTCGCACAAGGCCTAAAAATCTACATGAAAACTGTTTTAAACCTTTTTACAAAGCGAATCCCAAAGAAGTTACATAGAAGTTCACGTAAAAATAATGGATATCTATTTACCCAACCTAATATAATAATTTATTAGCGAAAAATTAAATTATTATTTAATATTTTATTTAAAATATTAATAATAGATGTATAGCAGTATTTCTTCAATCGTTGATCATAGTTGTCAATAGAGCGAAAACAATTACATATATTTTTTGTTGTTATCGTGTGCCAGCTAGGCTAGTTATATGGGGTGCGCTGCTCCACTTTTCCAACTGAACCCTATTTGGTGTGGAGTCCGACTTCCTCAGAACACACATGCCATGGGAACCCGTTTATAGGGTAGGCAACCATTCACACAGAAAGAAAGGACAAAGACGAGAAAGAGAGAGAGTAAATCCATACCCGCGCCAGGATTCGAACCCAGGTCCCACCCATCTGTAGTCAGGTACGCTAACCACTAGATAGGTTGGGTGGCATATAGTTTCTTAAATTCCCAATTATAGAATCTTTTGGGTTTACAATTTATGTATTTAAGGTATTATGATTTATTGTCATTTGAAAAGCAGCATTCTTGTGACCAAAACATAGCAGGTTCAATACCCGATCAGTCAAAGATCCCTCATGATTACCAATGGTTGCTAGGGAGGCTCCTGGTCATATTTTTTCTTGCGAATAATAATATATTTGGGGCAACAGGTCAAACATCCGGGACTTATGCTTCGACCCTGTTTCCAAATTATTAAGAACGACTTATCGGAGCACAGTCAGTCATCTATCTAAGGGTGCTCTCCATCATATGATAAAAATATACGTTATTGCAAAGTCAGTAATCCAAGTACGCATTACGTTATAAGATGGAAAAAACCATCTCAACCTTTTTTTCCCATCACGTAAATTAAAATGGCAATGCTAATTGAATTAACCACAATAAAAATTAAAAAAAGTTAAATACTTTTGTTACAGACAATTTAAAATTTGCTCAAACTAGAAAGTTTCTAATAACTCCTTTGTTTAATTTTCTATAATCAGCATTTCTTTTAATCACATAGAGCGTCAGTTCTATTAACCCCTTCGCGACGGGTAGCGCAAACGCGTGCTTATCGCGGAGGCCGTCAGTGTCTTACGCGAGCGTCTGTCCAGGGCTATTAAGCTTAAATCCATGAAATTTCCGAAATATCAACGCCACATTCTTTATGATCAGAATATATCATAGTATCACTATCAGAATCTGTTTAAGAATCAATATCTGAAATATTTTGCATCATTTCTGCTATTTCATGCACTGTTAAACATTTTCGACATTGCAACGGTAAAAACAGAAAGAATTCACGTCTAACAAGATCTAATGATTTTCTAAAAGCTGCAAATCAAAATACTCAACGCTTTACCGAAAATAAAACTTGTTGCAGGTGGTAGTTTACAATAAACAACTACCACCTGCAAATTTAAAGAGACGTCATAAAGCACTCAATTCGGAAACATTTATTTCCCCCTTTGTTTATATAATTAAAAACACGTGTATGTGAATAATGCTTCTCTCTTCTCGAGTAGGTCTAATTTACATGTATCTGAAACCATATGGACATACAGTGCCATCTTGTGGGAGAAATTATAGTTTTTAAAGCGTTCCAGGACACTGGGACAAATACGTGACAGTCGGCGCGAAGGGGTTAAGAAATGAAAAATTCAAACCACACAAACAATTAATTTACAAGTGTGAGAGAAAAAACATAAATTTATAATAATCAGTTATTTTAATAGCTTAAATATTGTGAAATTTTGAGCATGGTGAGCAATTAATATTAAACTTAATTGATGATTGAATCGTGGATTTGTCATCAAAATCCATGATCAAAAATCATTCTTTCCATTTCGTTAATGCCCCGTTACCAAACAGACGCAGTTTCAATTCTTATATTTTAATTAAAATATAAGACAAGAATTAGAGCAGCAAATTAATATACTGACAAACGTTAACAATTGTATCTTAATGACTTACTCATTTAACCCTTCTTTGCATGATTTTTTCTTTATTGGTGAAATAAATCAAGTTGATATAATTCATGTTCAAAATTAAAGGAAAAATGGTTAAAAAAATCTTAGTAAATATTTATAGTATAAATTTAGTAAAAAACAATATGCTAAAAATCTCCATCATCATATAAAGTTAGATCATTAGCTTAGTACTAAATAGAAATAAAAGAGGAAAATAACAGAAACACGAGTTCTTCCACTGATTTTCAATTTTTTAGCAATAGAAAATCTAATATAATAAAATTATAAACGAAATCATACGTTTATTGCAACTACAACAAACAGCGGAATGAGACAACTTTACACTGATAATGACACTTGCTTATTTTTGACAGCTATGTTTCTTTTTATGCAATGGACATTAAAAAGGTATCCAAACACGATCCACTTAAAGTGAACTTGTTCTTTTATATAATTTTTCGGCATTATAGGTTATGATGGAAATTTCCACCATTATGCAAAGAAGGGTTAATAACATAATTTTTCATAAATTCAGTTATGAAAAGAATTTCTGAAGAAGAAACCATGGAAATCCATGGGAATCTACGCTCTATCACGTCAAGTCATGAATATGTCCAAATTCTACATTCCTATCATATTCCAAGTCATCTATGCATTCCGATGTTATTCTGCAATCATTCTTTGAAATTCTCTTAAATCCACTTATGAAAAGAAACTCTGAAGAGGCAACTTTTATGAAAATCCCGCAGCTTTTCAACACCCTATGGCAAATCATGAATAGTTTCCCATGCATAGGTTACATATAAATATATATATATATATATATATATATATACACACACACACAAATTGAAAATCATTTGTTTAGCTTGGACAAAAAACACTAAAAAAGTAAAAATGCTGTTGATTTTGCAATTGTTTACTGCACAGTTAACTTCGCTTAATATACTTAGTGACTTGGTTGGTTAGGGCATCTTTCTCGTTACCGGAAGAAGGTGATTTCGATTCCCAGCTTATCCAGAGATCGATCGTTTTCGTTAATGGCGACTGGGCCATGTAAAATATGTCATGGTCGGAATGTCCTCCCTGTTCCAATTCCAAATTAATACCCCTGGAGGTGTTAAGAGCCTGGTCTTGGGTTATCTCTGGTTTCTTCTAAATTGGAAGTTCTAGATGGTGCTATGTTCTATGAGCAAAAGTAGTCTTCTCCCCTCGTGAGGGGATGCTTTCTTCAAAAACTGAAGGGGCTCTTTCTGACTTTATTCGCCTAGTCTCTGACTGGTGGACTTCGCTTCGCCCAGTGTCATATATTAGTTTGGGGAAAAAGTAATCCATTATTTTTTCGGTAGACGTCTGTAGTGATCGCTATCTCGTGAGGTATCTATCAAACAATTTCACATTTATGCTCGTTGGAAAGGTGACATTGGACACTAAAATATCCTCTTCCGGTTTTTTGTTTGATTTATTCAGTTACGAGTACAAGGTTTTAAAAATGGAAGACAACAAATAGAAAATTCGATACATGTTCGTTTTTCTCTTGTAACGGCGAAAAAGATGGCCGGGTGGCTAAAATTGTGAAAGGTGTTTATCGTCCTATATAAGACTGTAACAACCAGTTACGTACAATTTTTGTTTCGTTGATTCCGTTTAGGTATTTTTGGTGTTAGAGATGCTCCTCGCATGTGGATACAGCATCGTCGAGAATGTCTATAAAGTATCAAAAATGATCGAAGTGAACCGCATGTCAGCAGTCGTAACGCGCAAGACCTAACAATCTACATGAAAGCTGTTTTAAACCTTTATACAAAGCGAATCCAAAAGAAGTTGCATAAAGTTCACGTAAAAATAATGGATTTCTTTTTCTCCAAACTAATATAACAACAACATAAATGTTACATATTTTAGAAAAATCAACTGTACTTCTTTTATTTTTTAAGATTCACATCTTCCGGTTACCACTCCGTAAACCGTAAAAAAATGTTTTACGCATTACGTATTTCGAATCCCAGCTTATCCAGAGATCGTACGTATTTTAACATTATGTATGCGTGCATACATAATGTTTTCACATGCATTCATGTGTGCATATGTGGATACATAGGTGTAATTTATGTTGTATTTGTATTATTTACATGAATGCAATAAATATGTGTATTATATAGGTCATTACACCATATAAAGTATCTAACATTTATGTTGCGGTTATTTAACAAAACAAAGATTGATTATTATTAAATATTATTAATATTAATATTTAAAAACCGTATCTTTTAAATTATAAATATTTTGTAATGTATTACAATTATTACATCTCGTACGAGTCATATTGATTTGATATAACGGTAAGGATATAAAAGTTAGAAGATATTGCTTATTTAAATGGCCGCACAACACATGTTTATAATATGAATACTGTTAAAATATATGCAAATATTATTATAAGTATTTACATATGAGTATATGTAAATACTTATAAAATGAATAAATATAAATACCAAACGAGAGCTATTGTAAAATGAAATAAATAGAATGCTTATATTTTCAACAAACATAACATTTTAAAAGTATATTTTGTACAATAATACTTTGCATTAAATTTTACGGGAGGATAAAATTATTATTTCTTTTTTAACCATGTCTGTACTATATGTAACTAATATTTACCCTGGTTTATTGTTTACGTGCTTATTTGAATTAAGTTTCAAATACGAGGGTCACTCTGAATTTTTGAGATACAACTAGGTTTTTAAAGTTATACTTAATTTTTAGGTGTTAAATTAGGTTTTAAATTATGTTAAATTATATTAGGTTTTAAAAATGTTAAATTATTAAAATTTTAGGTGTGTTCAAAGTAGTCTCCTCCAGCATCAATGCACTTATGTAGACGAAATTTCCACAGATTAAATGCCTCAAGCCATTCATTTCTTGGAAAAGATGAAAAAATGCATTTATAGCCACACCAATCTCTTCTACTGAATGAAAACGACTTCCACGTAAGTTCTTTTTTATATTAAAGAAGAACCAAAAGTCTGACATAGTTAGATCAGGTGAATACGATGGATGTTCGATCACTTTAATTTGTTTTTGTTTAAGAAACTCGACTGTTAATCCGGCTGTATGTGAAGATGCATTGTCATGGTGAAGCATTAGTCCTCTAACAATCAGTTCTTGTAGAATTTCTGGAAGGCATTTAGTGGTATACCAGTTTACTGTTACTGTCCTTCCAACTTGATGGCTTTGACCGATCCCGTACTTCTGAAGAAAACGGCATACATCACTTTTTTCAGTGCGCGTTGATTTTTCACCATTGTCGGCGTGGGATCATCTTCAAAGACCCATACTTTGCTTTCTTGACGTGTTGGAACGTCAAAAAACGGTATGTACGTTTCATTTCCTGTTACAATTTTAGAAATGATGTGGTGGTCACCATCATTTAGCATTTTAAGAGTTTTTTTACTGATTCTGACACGCTCCTCTTTTTGGTGCTCAGTTAGATTATGGGGAACCCAACGGCAAACTACTTTTTTCATATGTAATTCTTCATGAATGGTTTTGTGTATGGCTGTGGATCCAATGTTACGTTCCTTCTGTATCATTTGATAGGTACAGCGATTATCATCCATTAACGTTTTTCGTATGGCAGACACATTATCCGGATTACTGCCGACGGTGGCCTTTCTGTGTGTTCTTCATCCTGAAGAAAATTTCGACGTCTTCTAAATTCTCTACACCATCTGAATACTGTAGCACGAGCTGGAGATTCATCACCCAATGCTAATTGCAACCGTTGAACGCATTCTTTTTGATTTAATCCTGCTTTAAAATCGTAGAAAATCATAGCGTGAAAATGTTGTCGCGTCAACTCCATTTTCTCTTCTTTTTAAAATTTATTCTACGCTAAGCAAGTTGAAGAAAGTCAGTAAAAAATCATCTTCTGTATTAAAATACTTTGTATTTTAAAATTAAACCGTTATTTTTATTTTGTGAAATCTTGTCTGCGCGTATCTCAAGAATTTCAAAATAACCCTCTTAGAAGTTAACGTGTTTTAATCATTCAGTTAATATTGTGAACAATATATAATTTATGTGCTATATTAATATGCTCTATTAATCATCTTACAATTAATATTTCCGTGCTCTAATATTGCAATGTTAGTTATGTGTTATCTTTTAACGACGTGGAAATTAGCATTTACATTCTTTAATATGACAATTAATGTTATAAGCAATATTATTTACTTAATATCTTCTGTGTGATTACGTTTTATTAAGTATACTACATCTAATTTAAACATGTTCAAATTCTAAATACTAAAATTTACAGCATTTCTCGTTTTTCATGTATATTTAATTACATGATTTTGGTAAAAATTTAAGAAGGATAATTTTCTTCACAATGATGATTAAATTTTTTTGAGCACCCTAAAGAGAATGAGGATTGATTTACAAAATAAACCATTCGCGCTTGTATTGTATTTTTATTTTAAAATGAAGGAAATTATACAAACGACCATCTATGTTTATTATAGTATCCACTTGTATGTAAGTCAGAATATTTTTTAAAACTATTACATTAAAATTAAATGATTAATTAATAAAACATTAATTGTTATTAGTTAATTATATATTAATATTTATTGTATGTAATAATCTATTGTTAGGTTATTAATTAATCAAAATGAATTAAAACAATCACTTTAGATTGTTTTTGATTTCGCGTGTTGTTATTCAAAATTAAATTGAAAAAAGAAAACTTTCACTTCGTAATGTGCATTTTGCTGTGCACATGCTATTCTATATTTCCCCCCAAAATAATATGTTTTTATATATAATGTTTTGGTAAGCAAGAGAGAAAAATCATTTTCATAATGTTGTTTTACATCCAACAATTTCAGATCAAAATAAGGAATTTTAAAAAAATCTATCAAAAATTTAAAAATATTCCCATAATTTTTTAATAAATCCTTTAATTTTTTATAATTATTACACATCATTATAAAATAAAATGAAATAAGGAGAAAAAAGCGAAATATATGTTGCATCAATTATCACGTTTATAAATATTTTTCTACTTTGACTCTATAAAAACAACTCAACCCAAGATTCGTTGATTTATTTCAAAATGAAAGTTTTTGAAAAAAAAATGTTTTCTGAAAGATTATGCTGCTCTCGTGAATTTTACTTCTGAATGACTTGTAAATTAAATATTTGAATAGATTGTTGCAAACAAACAGTAAAAGAATCTGATTGTTTCATATTATACGCGACAATATAAATAGAATACAATTTAAAAAGCCATCCTTCTTTAACCCTTCTTTGCATAATGGTGGAAATTTCCATCATAACCTATAATGTCCAAACATTATATAAAAGAACAAGTTCACTTTAAGTGGATCGTGTTTGGATAGCTTTTGAATGTCCATTGCATAGAAAGAAACATAGCTGTCAAAAATAAACAAGTGTCATTATCAGTGCTTAAAGTCGTCTCATTCCGCTGTTTGTTGTAGTTGCAATAAACGTATGATTTCGTTTATAATTTTGTTTTATTATATTAGAGTTTCTATTGCTAAAAAATTGAAAATGAGTGGAAGAAAGGTTTGTAACACGTGTTATTTTCCTCTTTTATTTCTATTGAGTACTAAGCTAATGATCTAACTTTGGATGATGATGGAAATTTTTAGCATATTGTTTTTTGCTAAATTTATACTATAAATATATACTAAGATTTTTTAACCATTTTTCCTTTAATTTTGAACATGAATTATATCAACTTGATTTATTTCACCAATAAAGAAAAAATCATGCAAAGAAGGGTTAAATTGATTACGGTATTATTTAATACATGCAATTCAGTAACAAATGCAGTTGCATATTAAAAGCACAAGTAATAAATTTATGTATTATATTTTAATAATAACATGTAGCTAATTTATTTTAGTATTATTTCATTAAAAATAATATATATATGAACATTAAAATATTTTAATTCTTGTTTAAAAAGTAAATTAATTAAGCATTGAAATGGAAGTAATCTAACAATTGATAATTAGCTTCAGTTAATAGACAATAAATTCGAACCATTCAAATCACACAATTGTATTTTTAATAGAAATATTCATCACTGACATAATACAATAGTACACGAGTTAAAAAAAAAATATGTATATATATATTAAAGCAAGTTATATTTCGAAGCGTTTTGTCGTTATCACTATTCATTATTTGTTTTATTTTTTGATAAAACTCTTCAAGCGACGCATTCATTAAGTCACTTATTTATTTATCAAATATAGAACGTGAAAAATTTTCGCCGAACTCAGCAATCTAATTAAGAGAATACTTGAAATAACGAAAAGTTCCCATCTTCTCTGTCATCAATTCATTTTGAACTTTTTTTTTTTTCATTCTTGCTTGGCGAAAATTCGCCTTGCAGTCGTCGCCAACCGCCATATGGAAGTTGAAGGCTGCAACCATGTGATTTGAAACATCCAGTCGGTAGCGAAGCGCAAGACGAAGCGGCGCGAGTTCTTCGAGTCCTAATGCTTCACGACATCTAAACCATGTGTTCCGGCAACTACCGACAGAGTACCTTCCGTTCGGACTGACGAATCTCGAAACGTCGTAACGAATCGATTGGAACTTTTTCGTCCGTTTTCTATCGATATTTCTTGACTTCAACAGTTTGTCATATGTTCCGAAAAACATATTATGTCAAATTTGATTTTTTTCCCAACGTTCTTTGGTGTCAAAATTCAATGACATTTTTGTAGTTTTTTTTTTTTTATTATTGTAATGGGATCTGGCTTGGATTTATGGAATTTCATATTGCGCGGAGAAGTATTTTCTTAAATTTCACTTTAAAAAGGATATGATTTGATTTCAAAAATATTCTATAAAATAGTTTTAAGTATTTCATTGTGGTCAACTGCACTGTTTTTGATTTGAATCATCATAACTGAAAGTTCTATGTGGAAATTTAAAAGTTCTAGTCATTCTAAGTAGACATTTGATGTATAAAATGTATTTATGGCCAAAAAATTTTATCTTTTAACTTTATCTGAACTATAGCAGCGCCAAATTCGTAGACTCTAGTCAAAACTGCAAAGTACTTAAAATTATATATATATATATATAGATATATACTTATAGAGTTTAATATTTCGTTCCTAAATTCACTTGTAATATTGCTATCATAACTAGTCTCATTGATGAAGTATTTTGATTAATTATTCCATTAATGAATATATGAAGTTTCAGCAAATACATTTCAAAATTCTAAAAATTTCACGTGCATTTTAGAAAGCATAGCAACTGTATTGTGAATAAATTCTGTGTCTTTAGTTTATTGTGAAATGTTCATCGCGCCAAGAGAAATCAACATTTGGAACAGAAACTAAAACGCTCTCATTTTGAAAGTTGTACTTATCGCGTTCTATTTAAGCAAAATTCTGCTTGGATATCACATTGCATTTATCATCGACTGCTACAGACGCCATACCATGAGGTACTTTTACCTTCTGTGTTTATTCCCCGCCATCTGCAGCTGCTGTACTCTTTTGCCAGAGGACGCCAAATCCAAGGGACTAGAGGAGCGGGCCTTGGACTCGGAAATCGTCCTTGCAGCTTATACTAGGGCGGTATACAAGCCAAAGAACGACTCGTCCAGCTACAGTGCGGAGTTTCTCGTCTTCAATGTTATCAAAGGCGAGGAGCATGTCGTGGAGTTGTATCAAAAACGAAAGCCTTCTGAACTGGAGACAGTCCTCAACAGGAGATTGGTCAATGTCTCCAACTTTGGCGACCCCAGTAAATGCGACGCCGATGTTAATCCAAACGAGACGTACATTTTGCTTTTAGATGTCCTCGCCAACGGGGAATTGGCGGCCAGATACGATGGGGCCTATGGCCCTGCAGTAGTGTATACCAGGGACAAGGAAACAGCCCTAGAAGCTATTGGTGAGTCATTTGTTTAAAATTTAAAATAATCTTATTGGCTGTATCCCAGTGTTCGGTACGCTATTTTTATACAATTAATATAATTATACAATATGCAATTAATATAATTTTATACAATATTATATACAATTAATTAATAATTGTATATATGCGTACCGTTGTATATATGCGTACCGTACAAGGAGCGTACCGTTCACTGGGAATTAACCAATCTTATTTGAATAACCTATATATAAGAGGCATAATATTTTGTCTTAAAAATCAAAATTTACCTTCTATATTCTATTGAAATATTACTGTCGAATGTAATATCTAATAAAATTGATAAAGATTTTGTTTTAACCAATTTTTTTAATAATATATTTTCAATTAAAATATTCTCTACATATTTTATTTCTTCTTGAGTTCGTTTTTAGTGCATTAATTTAGAACGTTTTTTTTCTGTAACTTTAGCCAGGTTTTGGTCTTCTTTTTTTTTTTATATCAAATTTCCTTCTTAAAGTTACATTATTACATATTTCGAATGTTGGCTCTATCCCAGTGTACGGTACACTATTTTTATACAATTAATATAATTATATAATTAATATAATTATATAATATAAAATATTATTTTATACAAATAAAATATAATTTTATACAATATTATATACAATTAATTATTAATTGTATATATGCGTACCGTTGTATATATGCATACCGTACAAGGAGCGTACCGTTCACTGGGAATTAACCAATCTTATTTGAATAACCTATATATAAAAGGCATAATATTTTTTCTTAAAAATCAAAATTTACCTTCGATATTCTATTGAAATATAACTGTCGAATATTATATCTAATAAAATTGATAAAGATTTTGTTTTTTTAACCAATTTTTTTTTAATAATATATTTTCAATTTAAATATTCTCTTCAAATTTTATTCTTTCTTTAGTTCGGTTTTAGAGCATTAATTTAGAACGTTTTTTTTCTGTAACTTTAACCAGGTTCTTTTTTTTTTTTTTTTTTTTTTTTTTTTTTTTATCAAATTTCCTTCTTAAAGTTACATTATTACATATTTCGAATGTTGGCTGTATCCCAGTGTACGGTACGCTATTTTTATACAGTTAATATAATTATACAATATACAATTAATATAATTATATAAAATTATATTATTTTAAACAAATAATATAATTTTATGCAATATTATATACAATTAATTAATAATTGTATACATGCGTACCGTACAAGGAACGTAGCGTTCACAGGGAATTAACTCGAATGTCTTAAGGTGCAAAATTTTTTTTTAAAAAAAATTAAACGTTTACTAATTTAAGAACCTGTGGAATAATTTGGATGGTAAAAAGTAACTTCTTAATCTCTTTCATTTCATACATACAAAACATCAAATCAAGCATATCACAAATATACATTATTAAACTATTAAATATAAATCACAATTCAGTTCACACACAAGTTTTATTTATAATGTATAATTTTTCACATTATATATTAAAATTTCAAGTTAGTTTACTAGCACGAAACATTTAGGAAAGATAATTAACACAGAGAGATTTTATCATATAGTAAGAAGTTTAAAATATTAATTATTATAATTCGAAATTTATATCTCATTGAGTATATCTAAAAATGCATTTGTTTAACTTACCTTTATTTATAAATCGCCAAATTAGCGGGTTTTTTCTTTATATAAAATATTTGCTTAGCCCAGAGTTCCCCAAACTTTTTTGTGTCGTAGACCCCTTGTCATGTTTTTCCGTGTTGGGTAGACCCCTTACTTACCTGATATTGATTTCCTGTAAATTTCTAACTGTAGTGAAGTTTAGTGTTAAAAACTTAAAGTAAAAACACATGTTAATTTATACATTTATGAATTGAATTTGAATTAAAACTACTTAAAATAAAATTTTGTATCTCTTATGTAAAATATACGTAACATTAAATAAACATAAAATAAACTATAAATAAAATAACATAAGCAATAAGTCAATATTTTTAGTGAGAAGGATGAACCTGGTGCTTTAATAATAAATTATCAACATTTGGCATCAATTTTGTAAGGGTTAATCTTAAATTTCCTCGGCTAATGATGTCCAGTCTGTTTCTTTTTTTCGTTAGGAGATTGGTAACAGCGCTATATTATAAATAATGTATATGATTTGATATTATAAGATAGTATGATGTAAGTAAATAGGTATTATCAGTGTATGTGTTGAGATCCACTATCGTGGACCCCCATTTTTAATTTCATGGACCCCCAAATTTTTTTTTCGATGACGTAGACCCCCTGCAGGTTGTCATAGACCCCTAGGGGTCGATGTAGACCACTTTGGGAATCACTGGTTTAGCCGAATGATATTCATATTGAATAAATTCATATAGATACAGAATAAAATGCGAAAGAACGAAGTTATTAATTTGTAAATGAATAATAATATTGCATATTTAATCTTTTTTATTAGATCTTTTAATCCTTTTTATTTTCAAATATCATGACAAGGATATGATATTTACCCTTAATATGTTCCATGGAATGTTGACAGTATAGTACCAATATTGATTAACAAACTCTCTTCATATCCCTTCATTTTGGATGTAATATATCCTGACTATTTGTCACACATAAACAAAGATAACTCTTGATTGTTTTCAGACAAAAGTTCCAGGTAGTTTTTCATCGGGTGCCTGATTTACTCGAGTAATTCATTGAGTTTTAGTAGAAAGTTAAAGTTTAGTAGATCATTATTTGACTGGGTCTATGAGATAATTTCATATATAAGCAATATAAAATGAATCTTATAACTGAACTCGGTGATGAGATTTTACTCATTTTAGATTAGAAAAAAAATATAATGTATCAAAAGTATTTTAAGGATTGAATAATTTATAAAAAATATAAAATAATTTTAAAGAAAGCAGAAAGATAAGATATGTAAAGAAAGTAGAATTAAAATATGAATATGAACCCTTAGTTTTTAAAAATAATTTTTAATAATAACCCTTAATTTTTGAAATTCTTTCATTTTTGTCCTTCTTCTTTTGAATGAAATTTAGACAAATTTAGATAACGCACTTCTAATTTTTTTTAAAAAAGTAATTTTTTAAAATTTATTTTAATACTAGTTAATAAATTAGTATTAGTATTTATTAAAGTTTAAATTTTATGAACTTAGTTCTTATTGAATTTCTAATACATTAAAGTATAGATTATATAAAGTATGGGTGTGGGTATATTAAAATCTATAGATTATAAAGCTAAGAGAGTTAATCTAATATAGCACTCAATTCCATATTCCACGTATATGTAATTAAACTAGATTTCAATTCAGTTCGCTGAATAATATGATATAAGATATTCTTATCATAATTCAAAATGTAAGGTTAAGTGACTCGTTTAATTGTAGACAATATGTTCATATTTATTAATTATATATTTTCTAATGGAAATAATATACTCAAAATACGTTAACACATTAAATATTTTTAGAATCTTCTGTTAATTTTTCGTGCAAAGCACAGTTCTAAATTTAGTATTTATTATTTATCAATATCTGATATAGCTTGGTATACAGCGTTTTAAAACAATTCTTCATAATACCGCATCCATATATTACATTTAATAATAAATGTTTGAATATTTATTTAATAAAAAACATCTAGAAGTTACTTAAATAGAAAAACAGTTCAACATATTTAGTTCATGCATTATTAATTTATGTTTTTATACTTTTCTAAATTATTTAAAATAATATAGTTTAGTATTTAATTAAATTTATGAATGTAATTTTATTTGTGTAAGTAAAAAAAAAATTGCCATTGTATGCACAATAACTAACACAAATTATTAGCAGAAATTTGATAAAATATTATCACGTTTGTTTTTTAATTTCCAGTTTCATTTAATCTCATTATTTTCAACTTTATTTAAGATCTAAAGTATTTTTTGAATTTATTAGTCAATTTTATATGAGTTAAAAATACAAAGATTATTATAGTATTTCATATTATAAACCTTTTTCTAAAAACATTGAATTGATGCATTCGAATAGAAGAATCATGCAAGACACAACCGAAAATATTTGAATATTTAAATCGCCTCATTTTAAGTATCGAATTTTGTAATAAAAAATTGTTAAATATTTTATAGCCAATTGTATTTAACATTGCACGCTTTACTGTATATCTAAAGTAATATAAACAATGGTTTTAAAGTAAATAATTTTAAACATAATAAATTTAAAATTAAAAAAATTAATACTTCTTATTACTTTTATATCTATTAAATAATGAATGCATGAATTTCAAAAACTACTCAAGCATTAAAATTTCTTGGAGATTCATAAATTTATGTCTCTCAAAAATTCCTCAAAATGTTTTGAAAATAATTATTAGTAATTATCTGAATTAAAGAACTCAGAATAAATTTCGAATACTTAGGCAGTCTTTTTTATTTAAAATTAAGAAAAACAACCCGCATTTTAATTTATTCTTCATAATACATTTAATGACATTTTTAGTCCATAAAAATCTCTTTAATTTAAGAAACTTAAACATTTATTCTATAGCCTTTTACTTACACTTACTCTTATTTGTTTTTAAGAAAGGTATTCTAAAATTCGATAAATACGAATTTTAGATTCAAAGCTTCTAAAACTTGATATTTTACTACACTACATTTTATCGATTTTATTATCTTTCCTTCATAAATTACAAAAAATGCTTTTGAGAGTAATTATTTTTTTTCACCTTTTAACCTCGGAATTTTATAGTCCCACGCCATCACTTTATACCAACGAATTTAAAAATCTAATTCATCCTTAAAAAATGAATTTTACTTCTTATTATATTACAAGCATCCACGTGATGGCAACAGCTTTTTTAAAATTTAATTTTTAATGCCTCCGTGGGATTTCTGCCTCTAAAGACAAGCGGTTTCACTCCGTAAGCGATTTCGGAGTTTTGTGGCTCGGGTTGCCATGACAACGAGTCCATGTTCCCTCGCTAAATACTTAAAAACATTTTTTTTCCAGTACAAAGCTGTTTAGTTCTGCTGAAATAGAATGTTTAAAAATCATCTTCTACTTAATAAGCAAGACGTTTCTAGAGAATAATAAGCATTGATCTGTATAAAAATTATATGATAAATTTAAGAGCTATTAATAAAGCACAATATTTGAAATATTTTTTATTGAAATTTCATACTATGTTACTTTTGAATACTCTCTCGTAAATTAAAATATTTTAAATGCAGTTAGTTTGGAAATCAATTGTCGAATCAACATTTTAGTCTTAAAAATAATTTAATCTTATAAATGCTATTATCATGAATTATTATTTATTTTCAGCTTATTCAAAAATATAAGAATTGATAATTTAAACTAAAAAAGCATTTTAAAATTTCTTTATTTCGAAAGCGATTTACAATGTTTTTATACTTAAAATAATTTAAATTTTCATTTTGTTTTCATAGAATATTTATTACCAGTAAATCAAGAACTATTTTTTTTTAAATTAATGTTTTTTTCTCTTTTTGTTATTTGTTTGTTTTTTAATATTAGTTTGGGGAAAAAGTAATCCATTATTTTTTCGGTAGACGTCTGTAGTGATCGATGTCAATTTCAGATTTATGCTCGTTGGAAAGATGGCATTTGACACTAAATTATCCTCTTGCGGTTTTTTGTTTGATTCATTCAGTTACGAGTACAAGGTTTTAAAAATGGAAGACAACAAACAGAAAATTTGATACATTTTAGTTTTTTTTTTATAATGGTGAAAATGCTAACTAGATGGCTAAAATTGTGAAAGGTGTTTATCGTCATATATAAGACTGTAACAACCAGTTACGTACAATTTTTGTTTCGTCGATTCCGTTCGGATATTTTCGATGTTAGAGATGCATCTCGCATGTGGATACAGCATCGTCGAGAATGTCTATAAAATATCAAAAATGATCGAAGTGAACCTCATGTCAGCAGTCGTAACGCGCAAGACCTAAAAATCTACATGAAAGCTGTTTTAAACCTTTTTACAAAGTGAATCCAAAAGAAGTTACAAAAAGTTCACGTAAAAATAATGGATTTCTTTTTCCCCAAACTAATACTTTTCACTCTGAAGAACTACGTCCTACCATTGGACCGTTGTATTAATTTCATTTCATTTCACTTCTCCGGAGAAGATTCTTAAATTCAAATTTTGACTTAATTAAATCCTTTTTAAGAACCTGATACAGTTTTAGAAACAGTAGTTTTTATGGAAGTCTCTGTGTCCAAATCCAGACACTGTTGAACAATGGTATTCGTTTTTACGATACTACATTAATACTATTCCAAAGTGCGTGCTTGAGATACTTCGCATTTTTTCTATTACGACTAAAAATCTGATAAAATATTGCGGTCGAAAATAAAAACCCTGCAACAAATTTAAGCTGTTAGATATTTATTTTACATTATAAAATGTGCAGTTCATGTTTAAATATTTAAACTGTTCTAATTGGCTGTGATTTAAGAAATGTGCTGAATAATTTTCAAATTCTTACATTGCTTTTTATTTATGTTATTATTCCATTATATGTTTATACATCTTCTTCTAGTTTTTAGTTACAGAACGTGTCCTGCGTTCTGTAGCAGAAAATGAGTATTAAATAATTGAAGCGTTCATGTGTTTTCTCAAATATGACTAGGAGGCTTCACTTCTGAATTTACTTTATATGCATTCGATACTAAGAAATAAAATGATTTCGCTGAAAACTTAAGCGGATTACAGTTAATTGGCTTATGGATTGCTTATATATAATCTCTGCAATTATTCTAGCAAAATAATTAATATTCACCACAAAAAATAAATTTCGACTTTTTAAAAACATCAAAAAATATAGAAAAACTTGAAACGTATTTACGGCAAATAATCATTTATAAAATAATAAAAACATTCTAAATCTCTCAAAGTATTTTTTTGGAAAAAACGTTTTTTTGCACATAAATATATAATTGTAAGAGTGATCATTTTCTGAACGAAAGATGCAAGATAAAAAGAATGCTCTAGTGCAGGGGTCGCCAAACTTTTTTGAACATCACCCCTATATGATTTTTCGAAATCTCCATACACCCCCACAAAGGTAATTTTAAGATAATTAAAATAAAACTAATTATATTATCTAAATATTTAAGTTACTAATTAGTCTTTAAATTACTAATTAGTCTAAATATTTAACTAAATATTAGTCTAAATATTATAAATTAGCAACACCAAAATAAGAAACAGCAACCCTAAAAAGTCTGTAGGGAGTGCCAGATTTGGCGCGTAATTTTGGAGGGGGTATATCAAAGTTGTTCCATTATATATATATATATATATATATATATATATATATATATATATATAT
>JAPDSC010010767.1:0-12024 GCA_026290005.1 Latrodectus geometricus | reverse complement strand
TTTTTTTTTTTTAAAAATTACATAATTTACCATTTTTTTCTTGTTACCGAAAATAAATATATACGTTAATTTAGCTCTGCCATTGGTAGACCACCTTCGATTTTTTAAATGTGGAGTAGACCCCGGATCTCAAAAGTTTGGCCCCCCCTGGTCTAGATATTTTAAAAACGTTCACAAACTACGAGTCACTAAGGCTTGGATGACTGGGAAGATTTATGAAAATTGTCTAATTTTTGCTGGAAAATCGTCATCTATTTGTAGAGCGCTGTAGTCCTGGATCTTAAGTTCATTTGTGTTTTCTCTTGCCTTCTGCCTTGAATCTAGACATCCAGAGTGCAATATTGCAAATTACTTTTGAAAAATTTATCACGAGCTAGTAGTAAGTTTATGATCTTCAAGAACAATGCATTTGTCAATCAATGTTTGGAATAATGATTAATATCCAGAGCTTTTCAACATGCAGTCTTTATTAAAGTAATCAGCGTTGTTATTGTTCGTATGACACTTCCCGAAGCCACGCCCGCCTTACAGGGACTGGGCGAATGAAGTCAGAAAGAGCGTCTTCTGTTTTTGAACAGAGCACACCCCGAACGAAGGTGGAAGTACGACTTTGGCTCATAGATGGCAGCATCATCTGGGTCTTCCAATTTAGAGATAGGAAGCCAGAGAAGACCCCTAGCCTGGTTACAACCAGCCCCAGAAGTAGGAATTTGGAATGGGAACATAGAGATTGCAACCAAGACGGATAAGCCGGGATACGAACTCAGGTAATGAAAACGATGCCACAGCGTAATAACCTGATGACTTGAGCGAAGATGAACAAAGAAATTATTGCTGCCTGAAGGCTCACAAGTGATATGTATGGAAGAAATTATAAAGAAAGTGATGAATGAGATCGAAAAGAAAATGATGCAATGCAAAAACCGTGTGCAAATTAAGCACCTGAAAGGTTAATAGGAAAACATCTCAAAATGCTTTTACACATTGAAAAAAATGGAAAAATATATTTTTTAAAATCCAATTTTTAACACATATAAAATATTATGTGTGATCTTTTGTCAATATAGTGCAAGTTCGTATTATTTTTAAGTATGAATGTTATTTTATATATATCTCTTCTTGTACATCCTAAATAATTTTTCGAAGTATTTAGTATTAAATGCTATTCACTAATCTTTTCTATTATGTAATTATCTTCTTAGAATTAAAAATAATTTATCATGAAAATATTATTTTTTAGTTTAAAAATGCTTATACTATAAAAAACATATATTTATATTCCAAAAATTACAAATAGTTTACTGCTGAAGGCAACAACTTTTAGATTGAATAGTGCTATCTTAGGAATAATCTGAGCGTAGACAGTGGAAATGAAGAAATACTGATAAATAAGATGCTATTTCAAGAAGTACTATTTATAAAATAAAGGGTAAAAAATCTATGAGAGCGTCAACAGTATTAACCAGAGCCAATAATGCGATATTTTATAAAAAGGATAGAAAAATTGCAGATGGGACGGAGCAGACGATTAAAGAGAAACATCCCTTCTGAAATACCCCCCCCACGAGATTAACAGAGAGGATTCATCCCGTGGGAATAAAATGCACCTTTTTTAAATTCCGTCGCACAAGTTGTTTGGGGAAGAAGCGCTCCTCTTTCTCGGAAGAACTTGATGAAGATCAATGCGATGCAATCTTGCCGGAGTCTGCCCAATCAGGGGGGAAAGGCTTGTAATCTTCCACTTGGACACGTCCCCCCTCCCGTCATTGATCTCGAGGGACACGCATGACTGAGCGCCCTGTTTTCCGTCACTAAGCCCTCGTCGAATCTCAGCACCCGTATTCCAATGGCAGAATAACATTCCTCCGATATCTGTTTTTTTGTCTGAGCAATTAACTGCGACAGGTTCTAACGTCTTTAATTTTGATTGATTTTGCACTGTGGAGGTATTTAATGAGAAGCAGTTTTGTGCTGAAAGCTTACAAAAACTTCAATTCTCACCAAAATATTTTTACATGATGAATAATTGCAATTAATTTAGAAATGTATTAGATTTTTTAATAAAACTTTACATGACATTTATAAAACTTTTAATATTTTGATCGTTAGTTGCGTTTATTATTCTGTAAATTAGCAATAAAATAATGTGAAATATTTTGCGACGATTTAACGTGGTCTAGTGGTAGGATAACGCTTTCCACAATGAAAGGTTTTAGATTTCATCCCAGCAAGAGGAGATAAATCTTGATCTTCTGCCATCTGTATGCATATCGAGGTAGATGCTTATTATTTTTTTAAGGAGGATATATATATATATATAAGGCCTATTATCTATAAACATTCTAAAACTAGGCTTAAATCTTTAGGTTATCAACTAAGTGGAGTCAGAATATTTTGTTAACAAATATCAATTCTATTAAGGCTTAATAGTATTTATTTCAAATAAATAAATCAAAAATATATTTTAGTATAGATTCTATCATATTCGAAGTATCACATTTATTGTAATACGAATCGCACACGGCTTTCAATTTTATCACTGTAAAAAAGTAATTTATAACTACTTTATTAATTATTCCACAAGTAATAAAATGTTTGTTTATTTTAAACATATGTACTTTGTAATTAAGAAGCAAACATATTTTGCCATCATATTGGTGTTTTTCCTACTGAAATTATTTTTCTTACATGCGTAAGCTACTCATTCCATTAATGATGGAACAGACAGTTATCAAAAAATGTTACACAAAACTTTGATTTTGAAACAATTTTGTGTTGTTACAAATGACATTTGGCAAAGCCAAGCCCGCCCCTTAGAGTCTGGGAGAATGAAGTCAGGAAGAACGTCTTCCGTTTTTGAATAGAGCACCCACCCTCATACGAAGGCTCACTGGCGGCAGCACCCCATCCGGGACTTCCAATTTAGAGAGTGAGGCCAGAGGAGACCCATAGCCTTGTTCCAACCACCCCTAGAGGTACTAATTTGGAATGGGAACATGGAGAACATTGCGACCGGTCCATATTTTACGTGCCTTAGTCACCATTAGTAAACACGACGGATCTTCAGCTAAGCCGGGATTCAAACTTACTACCTTCCGGCAACGAAACGACGCCATTACCAATCAGTCCACCACGGCCCCAAGATTTTTGCGAAAAATAGAAAAATGTTAGATATTTTTACTAATTATATAAATTATGTGATATTTTAAAATGTATAAGGTGGGTCAAAAAAGTATATGTAATTGAGGTACAAAACAAATAGAACCTAACAAGGAGACTATCACCCTCAATGCAATATCCATTGGCCTCAATACACTTATGTTAATGGCTTATGCGACAGATACTCAAATTTAGAACTCTATAATGTCTTCAGGGAACCTGATTATAAAATATATAAAATTCCAAAGAACCAAATGATTTGGTCATGTTATTAGAGTGCACAAAGATCGTTCGACAAAGAAAATATTTTTGGTTTGCTTCTCTGGAACAAGAACTAAGAAAAACGCAACCTTAGATTTAAAAAAAAAAAAAAATCTCTCTTTTAAGAGCTATCAATTCGAAGACCATGACTAAAAATATAGATGATTAGAGGAAACTTCTTGAGAAAGCAGGATTGTTATGGCACTGAATCTAGGACAATACATTTATATGATATCGTTGATAGAACTGCTGGACTGCGAATGATCGCAGTCTATCAACGATTGTTCGGCATCGACAAAAGCACAGATGTTCCACGTCTTTGGAGGCCTTCATTAATTCCTTAAGAAGAGGAACAAAAAAAGGTGCAAAATACGACGAAAGTAACAATTGCACGATATTTGGCCAAGAAGTTGAGTACATGAATCGCAGTTGCCCACTTTCTACTCCTGAGCATCTGAAGCCAAACAAGTCAGTCAATAAACAGTTTCTTGAAATTTGACTTTGCGTGACAAATTCTTGATGAGTCAAATCAAATAGCACAATCAGGAATGTCCTGACTCTAAGCTTATGTAGACGTCTCTTTTCTGGAGGAATCTTCTAATCCCCAATATATCGTTCATTTCTTCATTTCTCACAAGCCAATGTTTTCTTTTCCAATGGTAAATATGTAAACCAATCGTATTTTATTTTGTGGAATGACACTGCATTCTCAATTTGTAGCGAAGCTAAATCTTTATCTATTGTTCCATTTGTATATGATAGGAATTTTCAAACATAAATCTTTCGACTACGCATGTCAACAGTAGTTTCTACACCCACAATTAATGAATTTATGAGATATCCATGCATGAACTTTATAAACAAACTTACTATTTTTTTCTCTGTCCTATATATTTTTGAATACATAAAATATTATTCCAAGTTTCTTCAATTTATTAAGAGCATAATTATTAATATTATTAATAATAAATATTAAATTACATTGTTTTAATAATATTAATTCCTTACATATTATTAAAATAATATCAACTGGCCGCGGTGGCCTAGTTAGTTAGGGCGTCGTTCTTGTTACCAAAAGGTGGTGAGTTCGAATCCCGGATTAGTCGAAGATCCGTCGTGTTCACTAATGGCGACTGGAGCATGTAAAATATGTCGGGCCGCAATGTCCTCCATGTTCCCATTACAAATTCATACCTATGGGAGAGCCAGGCTATGGGTCTTCACTGGTTTCAATCTCTAAATTGGAAGATTCAGATGGTGCTGCCATTTATGAACCAAAAGTCCTACTTGGTATGAGGGTGCTCTGTTCAAAAATGGAAGACGCTATCGCTCTCTGACTTCATTCGCCTAATCTTTCTGACGGGCGTAGCCAAGTGTCATCAGAAACAGTAAAATAATATTTTTTTATTATTTATATATATTATTATATAATATTTATATTATTAATTTATTATTTATAGTTATTATATTTAATATATATACATATATATTATGGTTTTTATATAAAATAAATATACAGGGAGACAATTACTTATCGACTAAAATTATGCTGTCGATAAAATATTAAAAATTTTAAGTCTTGATTTAGTTTTGAAAAACTAGAAATGAGGATTTGCATAATTTTTTGTAAAAATGTTGGAAGAAGCTTGTAGCTACAAAATTGCAGGAAAACATTATTCATGAAGTAAAATCTACTTATAAGTAAAGCATTGGAAAATTGTAATGAAATGCATTTAAAGAATCTGATAAAATGATTAGTTATCCAAAGGTTAAAACTCTAGAACATTTTTAACCAAGAATATTTGTTTTCTAAAATTAAAGTTTTCTTGATTATTCATATTTTGAGGTTTAATTTGTATTTAGTTTTTTTTTTATTAAAAGTGAAATCTCATTGCACTTTTTTTATAAATAGCAAAGCTAAAACTAATATAGTAAATCCTTACAATTATTAGCTATTGCTTTGATAATTATAAATAATTAAGAAGCTTTTGTTTTACTTTGAATAACTAGCCATTTTCCATAATTGCATTTCTTATGTTCAAAAGTGATTATTGATAAAAACAATAAATATTACTAATTAAATGTACTCTCTTGAAATACCGAACAATAGTGTAAATTGTGATGTTTTTCTTAAAAATTTAATGGGATTTAAATTTGATTTAAATGAAGCACCTTTTCAAAACCCGCCCACCCTGGTCAGCGAATGGGGACCTTCGAACCCCGGTTCGAGTATTGATGTACTTCTTCTCTCTCTCTTCGTTCTTTCCTTGTAGTGAATGGCTGCTTATTCTATAAACGATGGCATGCGTCAACTGTCGAACCAAATTACGATTCAGTTGGAAAAGCAGCTTAGGTGACCTTTTCAAATTTTACTTTCTTTATACGTATTACAGAAAATTATAAGGAATACATGAAATGCAACTGATTTCGAAAACGTTGGATTAATGATTGAATTTTTTCGTTTACTGATCGTAACTAATTGTTTGATAGATTTAACAATATATTCTCTAATACTGAAAATAACCTTATTTTGACACAACCTTCTAAAACATCTTACTTAACCAGGTGCTAGTTAGGTTATCATTTTATGATCATTGTTTGTTCTCGAGGACAAGACAGTTTAAAATGATTTTGAACATTCACATCCAATATATATGGGATTTGAACCTACAAACTGATGAAAGAAAGATAGTGAAATAGAAAATCAGCTACTAGTTTGGCATGTCTTATACAAAAATAACACAAAGTTTATATAGTGATATATTTTGGGAAACCAACTTTCAATCAAATTATCAACTATAGACACAGGAAAATATATTTAAACTCTTCTTTGTAGATTTTACTTTGAACAATTTATTTTTAAGAAACAATATTTTACTTTTAGAATCAAGTTTAATTATATAAAATACGCTTTTGAAGAACGAAGCCAAGAAAACAATCTGAAGGAATTGGTTAAAAACTCCTTTGCATGCTTATTAGAGTTATTAATTAATTGGTGGGATGTATTTTTCTAATTTATGAATATTCATAATTTGTAAGATTTTCAAGTTATACTTAGGAGAGTCCGTACTTTAAAAGAAGAAGGTTGATTTATGTTTTAATATATTACTTGCCGGCATTCGCAATTTTTTAAATTGGTAATAATGACACATTTTTAATTATTTATGATGAGCTAATATAAAAATCTTATTTTTTCACATATATTTTTCTTTAAACAGCAGTTTTGATTTCATTTTGGAATTACTACTAACTGTGTCAAAATTTGAAGTAAAATTAATAATATATTGTTTGCTTTAGTTTTTAGTTAATCTGGCTTCGTAAATTAAGAAACACGAAATAAATGGCGCCAAATGTGTTTTGGGTTATCATTGGGGACTATAATATGATTTTAATTAAAAATTAGCAGAGAGGAATACTTATTCTTTTGAAACGGAAATTTTTTGGAGACAATTATTTTTAAGGGGAAAATTTGTTCATACGCATTTATTCCATTGACTGAACCGTTCTCTTGAAGTTAAAACTGAACTACAAGAAAACTTCTTATTTCCTCTCTTCTTTAGTTTCCTCTTAGATTACTCAATAATGACTTATTCTAGTATTTATTTATGGATTAGAATAGTATGTTAGGTTCATATTTATTCGTTAGAAATGATAAAAGTATTTCGCTAAATGATTTTCATAAAATCAATATACAGAATGCATAAAAAAAATGTATACACACATTAAACGATGATGGAATTTTTTCCTCTGTATGCAAGATTCATTAAAAGTAAAACTGTCATCCAATTTGACAAATAAGTGAATGACCAGCTCAAACTGGATGTTCCAAATGATGAGCTACACATCGATACATTTCTGAGTATGAGATACAGCTCATACTTAGTTCCATATTCATATCAATATGCTTAAAAAGATTTCTACACACAAAGTACCCAGGAGACAGAAATAAACAAAAAATCGTGTACGGCATACATAATTATTTGGGTGGGTGGTTATTAGTTTTTCATCGGCTCTCGATGATCAGTTCTCTTGGTAGACGTGGTAGAATGTCTTACTCTCTTTGCTGTTACGCAGGTAAATCGAGTCACTTTGGCCTAGAGCAGGGTTCACCAAAGTGGTCTATAGACCCCTAGGGGTCTATTTAACAACAGTAGGAGTCTATCTGACCCAAGGGGTCGAATGGGGGTCTATTGGGACTCGAAGGAAAAGCAGTTCTTACTACGCAAATCACACATATCTAACTGCTTACGTAAAAATTTAAAATATTTTTATAATAGGCTTAATATTATATTCTTTATAGAAAATAAAATAATAAATCAGAAAACAATCTGCCTTTTTTCCTTGGCGTTTCCAAGTTCGTAATGGTTGAAGCCGGTTTCAGTCACGTTAATTCAATTTTAACTAAAAACAGAAATAAATTAAATGTGGAGGGGATTAACGGTTAAAATTGACTAATTTCGAACCCGATATAGTGAACCTTGCCAAGAAAGACCAGGCACACTCATCTCATTAAGAAGTAAAAAATCTGTATTTCTTAATGACTTACTGTTTCTTAATGTACTTACTGTAATGTCTTGTAATGACTTATTTTACTTACTGTTTCTGATTTATTAAATATTTAGACTAATATATAAGTTTTATTTTAATTACATGAAAATTACCTTTGTGGGGGTCTATGGAGATTTCGAAAAATTATATAGGGGGCGATGATCAAAAAAGTTTGGCGACCCCTGGCCTAGAGAGTTTTGTTCAACCCTGTTTTCTGCGAATGTTAAACAATGGGAGATAAAAGCGTGTTATTCTTCTGCATGCATTGGAGGGTTGTTTGGGAGTTTTCTCCTTGTGATAAGTGAATAAGGTCATCTATAAATATTAAATCTTTCAATTTATGTGGTAGATGATAAAATGACTTACAATGGTCGTAAAATATTATTCTGTCTACCGTCCTGCACGGAATTTCAAAACAAGTCTAACTAAGCAGTCACAAAGTGCGTCTAGGTTACATAATTCAAGATAGCATCATCTTTACTTGAGAAAAAATATCAAACAGCGTCAGAATAGGATATCATGTAAAAATTCTGATTGACTCTTGAGATCTGAATATTGCACATACCGATACCGATATACTTGTGGCAGTAAGAAAATTTATTTTATTTCTTTTATAATAACTTCAAAACTTTTCATTGGATCCTACCTTTTCTGCAGAAATTGTTCTCAAACTGAATTAATCCATCTTCGACTGTCAAGCAATTATTGCCTCTCTTCCCCAACATAGAGAACCACCATAGGACATTCTTTATAGCCACCAGATTCCAGAATTGGTGACACTTGTTGTCAATGCCTCTATATAATCTTTATTAACTTGGACACAACAACAACTTTTCATTGATTACTTTGACTGACTTTTATCCTCTTAGACATTTTAGTTGCGAAGCAATGATGATTCGTATGCAGAAATGTATACTTATTGGAACATTTAGGTTAATAACCATTCAGTTTGCCCAAACAGATTTTCCAAATCGCACATCAGCTTTAATTTCTCCCAGAAGACATTTACATTTTTCTAATAGGCCCTATATATGCTCACCATGTTAAATACTTTTATTACAAAACAGTGCATGCACGTATTTCTACGCACACAGTATTTTTATTCGATTAAGAATAACTATTTTATATTACTTAATAAATAGAATTTACTGTTTTAAACTTCAGTTTTAGTATATTAATTTTTCCACTTGTTGAAATCATAAATAATTACTGAGTATTTAATATTAAATGATGAAATATAAATTCCTTTAAATGTATAAGTTGTTTTACTCAGTCAAAAGAAGTTGAAAATATTACTAAGACTGCAAATTAGTTATTTTTTATCACCATCACCAATCTCGGCATCTACATTTCACTCTCTTAACGCAATCTAAGCTTTATGGGCAACTGATGGGATATTTAGTTGTGGTCTTAATGGATTTACATCCATTTGCGACTCCAGACACATTTTCTAATTCATGATCTGGAGGAATGTTTCAATTCCCCATTCTACAAAGAAGATCTAATTCAGAAAAAAGATTCTACATAAATCCAAGGTTATTGAATTTTCCCAGTCATTCTGTACGAAAAGTAGTGATGGCCAGTTGACATCACTTTGCTAGAAATAAAGCTCAAAGTTAAAGAACATTTTATAACCTGATTGACAAATTATTCTGGAATGCTTAGTAAGTCAAAGTATTGTTAAAATATAAGATCTCATAATATTTTTTCTTTTTTTCACCATTTGAAATTTGAGATGATTCTTCAATATATTATACAGGGGTTCATTTTGAATGAGACAAAAAGAATTGCGTAGTGTAACTGCCGTAATGGATTTATTCAGATGAAACACAATTATTTTGCAAATAAAATTATTTTGCAAATAAAGTTTTATTTGGCAACAGGGAAAAACATCGAATGAAGAATTCACTGCTAGAGGCGCTGTTAAGCAAAATGGCGTCCATGCAGGAGAAAACGTACTGTGTTTTCGAATATACCGAAAACTCTTCGTTCACCGTCGTGCAAGGGAATTTTCGAACGAAATTTCGTAAAGAACCACTGCATAGTCACAAGAGCAACAGGTGGCTGAAGCAGTTCATGCAAAAGCAAAATCCCAGGACAAAAGTCAACAGAACCCGAAGTGGTTGAAAAAATTCGTGAATCGTTTTTACGGAATCAAGGCGAAGTTCAGATACAGAGCTAAATGTCCGTCGCACAACGGTGTGGCGTCTCCAATTCATTTTGTATCGTTCAATATGCCTGTATTCTGATAGTTAATGTCAGATGAACAGAGAGACGATTTAAATGAAAACGATGCAACAGTTTGAGCTACAAACTAAGCAGAATGACATTAAGTATCACAACAGCTAGAAAAGTTTTTTTAAGCAAATGAAGAATCTGAAAGTTTAAAAAAATAAGCCTTCTTCTTTGATAGAGTAATTCGTTTCACCAAAAGGAGCCCATTTTCCACAAAATATGGAGGATATTATTATCAAAAAGAGACTACGTTCCAAATTCAATAGACTCACAAAAGAATATTCTCATTTTTATCACAAAACTTTTGATTTTAGGACAAACAGGAATTGTAGGAAAATTTAAAAGAGTCCGAATACAAAAATTAAGAAGAATTGCATCCTTAAGTGAAAATATATCAAATTTTATTAAGCAGTAAGCACTTTACTTTCGTGAAAAATTGTTGGGCAATTGTATAAAAGATAGAAAAGTTCCAAACTTTATTTCTGAACTGAGAGATAATTTCATAAAATTTAATAATGAACATCTAAGGAAAATCATTTAATTTTTTTATTTATTTTTCATGCCAACAGCACTGAAAAAGTTTTATTTGTCTTTTTAAATATTAAAGAAAATTAATTAAGCTTGAAACAAAGAAAATCATAAGTCATTTAGAAATAATTAAAAAGAAAATCATAGTCTATAAAACATGATTTCTACAAATATTTTCAAGCAACAGGATGTTTCGATTTTATGTAAAAAGTTATTGTCTGTTTTAAAGTTCATTGTTAATAGCAGGTGTTAAATTAGACACGCCTCTTTTATTAAAGACATAGAATTTTATCATTTATTTATTTCTCTTAATCATGTGAATATTAATAAGCGAATGATGTTGCTTTGGAAATATCTAATAGGAATAATAAAATAATATATAATAATATTCTTTCATGGGTCAAAAAATTAATGTGTTTACAGAAACGAAAAAAAAAAAAAAAAATACAAATTTCTCCTCGAATGTCTATCTTTCAAATATTTATTCACGTTATACAAAAATTGTATTCATTTCTAATGGACTTTTTAATGCCCCAAGTTTCCTTTATATCATGTTGATGACACTGATTTGATTTCCATTTAAATGCATTTTTCTTATATCCCACTTCCGCTTATGTAGGAAACAATAACTCTTTTTCGGTCGTCTAGATTAATATCAATCCACTACTGATTGTCGAGTAAACAAAAAACAGGATATTCAATGACCTTCAGAAAGGGTTGCAGTTAAGATTTGGAAAAATGCAGTTCCAATCTATCACTTGAAATGGCAATAATTTTTGCAATTGAATTAACAATCGATATTATTACTGTTGATAAATTTTGTTCACTTTAAATCTTTCTCAGAGTTGTAAATAACGATTTTCACCACAGGAGAACGGAAGCCAATCAAATACGAGACCGTTATAAGAAAGAGAAGATGCCGGGAAAAGAATCCTCATTTGATGCTGTGTGTGAGATAAATTTCCACGCCCTCACAAGTGAGAAAAAAACGGAGGGAATAATGAGTAAAAACATTTGTCTTCTTTAAACGAATAAATACGGATTTCAAATTTACTGTTTTTTTTCGATATTGTTCAAAAGAATGCGTAATGGAGCTCAAATTTAAAATAAGAATCAGTCTAAAAACAAGGATTGAATATTTAGATGGAGAGAGAAATATTGTAAATTACTTTCACATAAATCGTTTTTTATTAAAATGGGTGAGATTCAGAGATTTTTAAATTAGTTGGATTCTTAAGCACGAATAACACACACACACACACACACACACACACACACACACACACACACACA
>JAPDSC010010766.1:166098-201533 GCA_026290005.1 Latrodectus geometricus | reverse complement strand
TATATATATATATATATATATATATATATATATATATATATATATATTAATACATTAAAACAAAATTAAAATAGTTTCTAAAATGATTGTGATGATCTACAATAAATGTTGATAGTAAATTTTCTGGGTGTCAGAGTTATTGAGAATAGTAAAATAGGTACAAAACATTTCAATAGTAAAATCTCTATAGAAATAAACGTAAAGCAGAAAAAAATTCCTAAATGTAAATAAAGAGTACACATATAATAAAACAAAATATAAAAACGATGGGAAAAATAAGAAATTTTTAACTTCTGTTACTATAGAAAATGAAATATAGCTACAAGTCAGCACTTAGGTTTCATACAATTACTATAAAATAGATTGTTTGAAAAGGATGAACAATTCTTTATATAGCATGTAATTTTTTCAAAACGTTTTCAAAGGTGCTGCACACCTATTTTGCCTACATCCAATGAGATAATAAGTAATATATAGAAAGGGCACCGCTTCATTCAAGAAAATGGCCAAATTTCTGCTTAGGTAAATTAAGTAGTAATCGTTTTAAATACAAAGGTGGTATTTTTTTTTTTTTTTTTTTTTTTTTTTTTTTTACCAAACTATTAAACAGAGATTTTAAACTATTAATGCCTTTATATCTCTACAACCATATCAATAAAATAAATATCATTATTTATCAAAGAGGAATGAAAATAAAAGACACTATAACATTTGTATGACTTAAATTTCTTTAAGATTACATATCTCTTTCGCAAATATATATATTGGAAAACATCACAAATTTGATATTTCGAATGAGCACCATTTTGAATTGTATAAATTTATAAGTTTCTAAAAGAATTTTTCTTCTGTATTTTTATTTTACAATTAATAATTTTAGACAATTTCTTTTTAATAATCATAAGAAATTTCTCAAAATGAAGTGATAAATGACAATCCCATGACAATTAGATAATTTTTGTCAAAATGATAAAAACTAGTTATAGTATTTAAAACAATGTATAAATTAAATTAATGGTTGAAAATGTTTTGTTTAGGATTCACCCAATTCACTTATTCTTAGAATGAATTTTCTAGATAGAAACTTTTTACAGATTTCTTGAAAGTAATGAAAATTTTAGGCGAAAATGCACCTCACCATATCACAACGTTAAAAGCAATTTCAAGGAAACAGCATAAAATTTGTAAAGCTTATTTTATCAACCAAAAAGCATTCTGAAGTTCATTAAGATAAAGTTATAGATATGTTTCACAAATTTTATATATACAACCACCAAAATAAAGGTTTTAGTATTAATTAGCAATATTTTAATTTTACAAGCTATAGTGTAACGCTCGCGTAAATATATAACAAAATAATTCAACGGTATTGATAGTTCCCATGGTATAATATTGCATACGGTGGCCTGGATATTACTATAAAACACTTATTAAATAAAATGCAACAAAAATTTTAATTCAAAAATCAAGTATCGCACTCTTTACAGTTAAATAAAAAGAGAAATATATGGTTGTAATGAATCATAAACATCTTGTTAAATTTTCAAAGAGAAATATATAAAAACTGCTTTAATATTGGAATAAATAAAACAAACCATTTATTACTGTCATCAAAAACAGAAAGCTAGTTTTTTAGCTAAATTTTTATCAGGTTTGTAATAAAACCTTGATTCAATTTATCATGTTAAAAAGACTAATATGGAAAGCACAAACAATATTACTGTAAAGTTCTTGATGCAATTTGGAAACTTGAAGTTATAAATACTCAACGATGTGAAGAGACATCATTATGTATTTAAGATAGTATAAACTGAATACAAAGAGACTAGACCATCACTAAACACACAATTCTAAGTTATAGTCAAATGAAGTGATTGATACCTGAGCTAATATTCTTTTTCCTCATTATTTCATAAGATAGATATTATATTCTACAAATATTTTACATCAGTTAACTTTCCACCCTCAATGTCTTTGAAAATGGTAATTCAGACTCTCACAGTATAAGCTCCGAATAACAAATAAAGCAGTAGCTCTCAACTTTTTCGAGTATTTATCACAGGCAAGGACACTTGATTTTGGTATTTAACTCTTTAAAAGTTATCAAGTAACTTGAAGACAAATTAGACCTCTTCTCTTTTCACCATACATTTAAGGAATAATATATATATATATATATAAACTTACACAAATACATTCTACGTCACACTATCCCTTGATATTAAATAATGTGGTTAAATAAGAGTAGGTAGTCAGAAGCAAAGAAGTTCAAACACTGGCTTAAATTTTTTACTGACTAGATTTTACTTTTCTTTGATTTGTTGATGGTATGATATTAAATCAACTTCATTAAACTATTTGATTTTTTTATTATTTAATAACACTTATAACAACTATTTATCAATTGGATTAATGATGCTGATAAGGAAATAAATAAGCATGTATTATGTTACACTTTTCTATTAATAATTTTCTTTAATATAAATACGAAACTGTTTTAAAATCAGGCGAGGCATTGTAAACAGTAATTTATTAAATATTCAAATACATAATTTTAAATACATAAACTTATATAAATACAAATTTTTTTACAGATTATAAAAATCGAAACCCTACATTAAAAAATAGAAGTAAAAAATATATTTAATTTTTAAAACTGCTTTTGAAAAATACTCTCATATAATATTGTTGCGATTCAATTTTATCACCTTCCAAGATTATACAGACATCTTCAATAAAATAAAAAATTAAACGTTAACAGTAAAGAAAAGATAATTTACAAGTAATCTTGTATTAAAAAGTCACGATTTACAAGAAAAAATTCTTCTTTAATTAAATTTTTCATCCTGAACTTAAACATCGTGATTCTTAAAAATAACAAGAGAAAGTGTGACTTACTGCTTTCCGAAGTTGAATTGAATAAAGAAACGTGCAACTCTTATTATGTGTTAAGTTTATACCACGATAACAAAGCACGAACATTACATTAAGCAGCCTGTTAACGGGTCGTGAAAATTTGGCATCAGTTAATTTAAAATACGCTTTCAAGAAAAGTTAGAAATGTCTCCCAATCAAGAATTCTTTTTCACTCTTGTCTATTTTGATTGGCCTGTAATGAAAATTAAATTTTTTGTTTATGAGAATGTTACCTATTAGAAAAGTCGTAATTTCTTAGTCATTCTTTCCTAATGTCGTAAAAAATATTTTCATACGAAAGGATAATATATAACTAGAAATTCCTGTCTGCAACAGAAGTCAAAACTTAATTATGTATATTGTTAATAGACATTTCACAAGAAAGTGTCACATTCAGAGAAATGTATCAAAAATAATAAATGTTAAAAAATTAATTTGAATTTATAAAATTTTACTATTTTTAAATTATAAACACAAAATACAATTTTCTTAGAACATTACAACAATAATTGTAAATTGAAGATAAATTTAAAGTTCAAGAAAAATTGCAAGTTCAATTTAAATAGTCGGTTTAATATTTTTTCATTTAGTGCAAAAATATCAAAATTTTGAAATAATGCTCTCAAATAATAATCTATCTTCATAAAGAGGTGCGGGGATAGTTAATTTGGCATCACCGTAAGTCATGATGTTATATCAAACATGAATTATGGAACCTCTTATGAAAATGACAAATGCTGACCACACATTGGTTCAAATTGTGCATAAAATAATGACAAATTTCTAACACATTTGTCTAACTCATTGAAGCTTTTTTATACTTTACGGCATCAATTACATCGGGTAATTACGGTTATCAAATGTTTAAGTGAAACTGGGGAGAAAAATTGTTTTCATTAATGACTAGGAAATAAGACGCTTATTATAACGCTGATTACTTCCTGACTTAGGATAGATTGATTGGAAATCGGAAATTATTCATGAGACTTTTAAGAAGATAGAATTTTTTTATCTTGTTGTGCAACCCTAATTTATATTGAAATAGAAATGTGTAATTTAGGTTCCAATATAGTAATGGATGACAAGTAAGCAAGGTAAAGTATTTAAAGAAGACTTAAAAAAATGTTGATTTCATCAGAGTTTTATTAAGAATTTAGTATCAAAAATGAAACAAACTGTTCCTGTAATTGTTTATTTTATTAAAATCACTTTTTTAGAACATTTTTTAACTAAGTTAAAATAATGGATTGATGTCTGCTATTATCATTCTTTATTTATTTTCATTTCGAATCTACTTCAACTATTAATTGGTAAATTATTAATTCCTTGATTTTTTAGGGAAACATTAAATATGAATCCATTTATAAAACTTTTTTGTTAATATTATGCAACAGAAAATCGATTGTAAAAATTTAAAATATGTATTTTAAATTCAAACAATTTTATTAAAGTGAAAAACGTATAAATGGAACTTAATTTAGTTTGTGTAAAATATAATTATTAATGTCAGAATATATATTTTTTTCAAAATCTTCAAACTGCTTGAAATTTTTCCTCTTTTTAGTTCTACAATTGGCGGAATTGATATGTAGTGAGACATGTAATGGTTATGCTATCATAACCTTTAAAGTAGGTAGGTTTTCGAGGTATAGAAGTCGGAATGAAACTGAAAAAACCTAAACCTGGCCTACCAAGCCCAAATACATCTCATTTCACTTTCAGGACATTGTAATTAAAAGCAATTATATGTGGCTTGTAGAATATAGGATGGCCCTTCCACTGGGTGAGTAATAGAACTGACTACTTTTCCGTTGAGATAAACTCTTTCCTTAACCGTGTTACTATGGCAAGATATTAGGAAATATATAAGAAAATGATTAAATTTAGGAAAAAAGTAAAAAATAATAAAAGTGTAAGTAATAATAAAAAGTATTAAAAAAATTAATTTCAACAAAATTGTGCATATTTAAAAGATAAATTTACAAAAATGGGTCATTGTAATTAAAATTTTCATGTGATGGAATTTAATATTAATTAATTAGCATTCAATACAAGAACTAAACTCATATTTTACATATTCATTATTACATAGAATTTACTAAAGTAAGGTTATTTTTACTAAGTTTAATAGAAATTACTATATTATTTTAATCGTGTAATTTGAAGCTGATTTTTAAATTAGAGTATCTAACCTAAAAAATCTCATTGAAATTTTAAAAAATTTAATCATTCATTTCAAATATTCTATTATTTTCTATATGTTCCAATATAAACTAAATTTCAAGGTAATTACAATTGGCACAAATACGTAATTTACTACGGCTATGGTCTTAAATTAAGAAGCAATTGGTATTTTTATGTTATTTTTTGGGTCACAAACTGTAAAAATGTTTTTATTAATCATTTGCTTTCGTATTCAAATTGATAGAATAGATTATAGAAAATGTGCAGGGATACCTAATTAAAATTTCTCTTATAATATAATTTTTACTTTTTTTGGAAGTAAGTGCCCTCTATTACCTTGGTATCAAATACTCAATGATCAATATCAATTTCATATTTTGTTACAAAAATTAATTTTCGTATGTCACAGAATCAGTAATATCACTTATTTCTTAACCACTTTGAAAGTTAACTTTATTTTGAATTTATTATAAATTAGAAGTAAAGGTAAGTTGATAAATTAAAATTCACATTAAGAAGATTAATGAAAAAATGAGTTTATTCAGATGAAAAGTTAAACATTTATATGAAAAATCAATACTAAATACCGATAAATGTAATTTATTTTCATTATCAATAAATGTAATACTCTGATGTTATTCCTTAATATTAAATATAAAACTGAAACTAAAAATTATAAATATAACATTTAATTGAGAAAGTATTTGTAAAGTTCATTGAAAAGGTTGATTAAATATCTATTTCATGATATAATTATTGACCATAACTAATCTTATTACTAATAATACATGTTATACTTTAATGACACAAAAAGCTTTTTTATGTAAAAGTATTTGATAACTTTTTATTGCTTGTTTATGCAAATTTAAAGTCATAGCAAACAGCATATATAGTGACACATATACATAAGATAGAAAATTATGCAATATATATTATTGGAATTATTTTAAAAAGTGTATTTGCACAAACAATAATTTACATAATATCGAATACTAAAATTTAAATTTTAAGACTTATTGGGTAACTGTTAATCATATGTTAATTTTGTAATCCCTAAATGTTTCCACTTATGCAAAATAATTATAAAACTTATTTTTGAAGTTGCAAATTAAGTTGAATATGTATATACGAGATCATCATTTAATGTTACATAAACTTTACCCTGCTTTACTGTTCCTTTAATGTATTTTGAATATGATCTCGTTAAATGAATTAATGAAACTATTCTTTTTATCCAAATAATATAAATAAATTTATTGCTACATAAATTTTACACAAAATGTAAGCCCATATTTTTAATATTTTGCTTGCACTTTCTATGGAAATCTGAATAAACGAATATTTTGATTTACAATATCCTATGATGTAGAATTCCGGATTAACATATGTGTGTTTTATAATACAAAAACATTTTAATAACTTCTTTAAGTTTTATAGCACTGAAACCACATTCCTTGTTTTATTGGTTTTTCTAATGATTATCTTTTCTTATTAGAACTTATCAAGAATATATAAATGAAAATATTACTGGGAAGCAATAGGTTAAGGTGAGTTCCAGCAAAACTAATTTGCGGTTAGACAACCGATGATTTTTACTAGGTCACATAAGCGAAATAGTAATTCTTTTGCACTCTCATTAGAAGTATCATTGTTAAATAAATATCCTTTTCTATTTGTAACTTATACTTTCTTATATTTTCCGAATGTGGTGCAATATAGTCTTATTACCAATTCTGGAGCAACACAATCTGCATAAAGCAATACGAAGTCATCATAAATGATAATTCTGCTCCAATGACCTGAATTTCAGTAAAACTATTCTTTGATACTTACAAACATCCAAAATGAGGATGCAATATTTCTTAAGCATTAACTTATACGAACTAAATTTAGTTTTTGATAATTATAAGCTTTGAACACTAATTCATATCAATGTTCTATTTGCGTCAATTTAAACAAAATAATATTTGCTTAAATTAGAATTATTTATAAACAATGGTAATATACCTTGATAATAATAAAATATTACATTAATTGATAACTTTTCATACATTTTTGTTAAATATATAATTGATAAAAATATATGGGAAAAAATATGTCAAATATTCCCTGTAATAAAATATATGGATTGAAATCGATTAATATAGAAGAAATAATAAGTGTTGTTGGGATATCTCTTCCATCAATTTCAATTGTTGATATATCTCTTATTCATAACAAATTTCAGCTGTTGTGATATCTTTGGTTACAACAATAGTATAGATTTCACTTATTAGAAACTTTTATATAAATACAACTCGTCATCTACTATCGAAATTTGGGATACGTTAAAAATAGGTATTGTATAAAGATGTTAAAATGTTATTGAAAGCATTTACTTATAATATTAAAGTAATCTTTTTTATAATCGTGAAGTTTATTTTTTAAACTATTAGAAATTTTGCATAGTATAATGAACTATCCAATAAAACGGACCTATTAAAAGGCATTTGACATTCATTGCATTATATCTCGCAAAATCATATTTCATAAATAGGGAACAATAGTCATTAACGCAAAAGAAGAAACTCGAAAACCCCTCAAACATCTATTTAAGCAAATATTCAATTTTTCAACAACAAAAAAAAAAAAACTTTCGAGGTTTATAAATTATTTATTGGAATAAATTGAATCAAGCATAAAAGTTAACACTTTTTAATTCAATCTTTAATTTGGTTACACAATTAGCAACACATTTTAATAACATAAAAAATATGAGATACCTCTTTTCAAAAGATACATTAGAACGACACAATTGTCTTTAGAATAAGCAATTTTGAGCTAGAAACATTTGGATAGTTATATTGAAACATTTTTAGCGCAATCAACGAGTAAACAAATACTAGGAAACTTGCACTTAAGAAAAAGATTAGAATGAATGAACATAATTCGAACTAGAACAAGAAAACAAGACAGTTCGAAGAAGTGAAATTCCAGTGACATCATAGCGTCTTCCTCCGCTCTCCAAGTGTTTGGTTATGAAAATTATTTAGTCTGAGCGACAGCCGGCTGTGCCTGTCTAATAAATACGTCAAGGAATATGTGAGCCAGTGAAAAAACATTTGTATGCGGTAATGCTGGAGTGCGTGTCACTGAGTATGTTCATTGAGAAGAACATTGAGTTTATAGATAAACATTTCAAAATATTTTCCCAATTGGACCCTCCACACATATTTTGGAACAACATTGATTCCTAATCCTTTTTCTAATTTTGAATAGTGAAGTATCAAATTTGTGGGGAAATGATTTCTTCTGATTCAATAATTTAATGCATAACTATGAATATATCACATTATTTCTTATGAATAACTGACTACAAGTTTTTTTTCTATTTGAAAAGTACCCAATATTAAACCATGTAAATCTCTATGCGCAATGGTCTTTAGTATGTTTACAAAGTTTTTAAAGTGTGATTACCATGATCTAATGAAATAAATGATATGATATTTTTTTAACTCAAATTTTACTTCATCATATATAATTAGGTACAAATAAAAAAGAAAACTTTAAAAAGCTGTTTTCAGTAGTTAGGTCACTTGGCATAAAATCTAAATGTTTAATAATTAGCTTTTAAATATATTTAAGAACAGTATTTTAATAATAATTATATATGCAAATGAATTTAGCCTATATTTTTCAACGCTATTGAGAAGTTTGCTTAATAATAACAAATCTTATTTTCAATAGTCACTTTACGATCAAATCTACATTTATATAATCAAATAAATTACATGCATGGATGAAATTATTTTCAACATACGGATATTCATTCATCAAAATAACACTTGAGAAGGAAGAAAATTATTTCTAAATTCTTGGTGTTGATTAAAAGTAGGACGGGCAGTCTAACTATAATTCTGGTCTAAAGCGTAAATTGAATACGCTCTATTTGATTGAAATCTCAGTAAACAAGAACTTGTGGAAGCTGATGGATTCTAACTTACATGAGCAGAACCAGTGAGAATTTTCTAATCAAATTAAACATATATTTACTCTCGAAAATAAGTGTGAGGAAAATAATAGAATATAAATAATGCGAATGCGAAATGAATTATTAAAAGAAATGAATAAGAACAGGCAGGCAGAGAACAAGCCCACATAATTGTGGGACAGAAGATAATTTATCAAGCATAATTTACTGATGGATTGCAACGTGAATGAAAACCTAGAATTAACCAATCGCGAATGTATTTAGAATTAGGTTACAATTTCGGAGTTCTTTTCCGATACTATAGGTGTCGCCACGGGACATGCATGTTCTCAATTTTTTTTTCTTAATAATTCATTTTATCATCGAAGATAATAATTTTCTGTATTTCTTACAATTTAAAAATCTTGAATTATTTTTATTCTAAATTCTTAATGTAAAACTTAAAAATATAGAATGAGAAAATAATAATAATTAGCTTTTATTTGATTTTTAATAGGTGATATTAAAAAATAGGCGAAAATAAAGAGGAACAGAAAAAAAGAATGCTTATAAACTTAATTCATCGAAAAACTGAATAAAAAATAATATCTATAAAAACAAAATATCAAGTATTTTTATTTATTTATTTATTTTTTTTTTTTTTTTTGATAAATTTTGTGATCAATACATTTTAGTAAATAAATACTATTTATTAACATTAACTCCATTTTAGAATAATTTTGTTTCGTAAAGTTTCTATATGAAAAAAACAATATTATTAATATATAAAATTTCAAAGCATAGTTAAGCTTTTTACACACTTAAGGAATTATTTATCATTCAAAATCAGCATAAATACATACAATATTATATAAAAAATATATTATGACATATTGTTAAAGTTGAAATATTTTAAAACAGAGCTTAAAAATAAATAAAAACTTGTTACCTTCATGTATATGAGTTATTTAATTTACAATTATTTTTATGGAATATAAGCATTATAAAGAAAAACTATATAAATGCAATATCTTTCGATAAAAAAATTCTTAAATTATGTAAATTCAATGTTTACTGAGTATTAATAAAATAAAAGCTATCCGTACAATAATTCGAAGCAGTATAATTATTTTAGTTAAATATTAATAAAAAATATGTATTACACATATTAATTAATTCTTCCTATTTATAAAAATATAGGTTGAAAATAACAGGTAATATAAGTAAATAATTTCAAATGATATACTTCTGAAAAACAAAAAAAACACAATATGATGTACATAAAATACTTTACTCGAATTTTTATCTCGTTAGTGTTATCTACATTAATAAAATATTTTTTTTACTTCTTTATTTTTCTCAAACCAAGCAACAATTTATATATGAATCAACAAGAGTATGACTTATGATTGTAAATACACTGGTGACCAAAACACATTTTGTAAGATTCATTGAAGGTTGGCCCCAAAAAAAACACTTTTGGTCTAATATAGCAATTACTGATGCGTTAATAAGCATGCTATAATTTCTCACTTTTCCCCTAATTTCTATTTGAGTAGAGGAAACTAAACTTCGATGATAACTGTTTTTAGAAAGATTATTGAGAGAGCTGTTTTCGCCTTACTTTTCTGAACACAAAAGACACTCATTGTTAGCACTCAGCAGAAATAAAAATTTGAAGCATAGATCAATAGGCAACTGTTTTTCATTTTTTACTGATGCGTTTTGGTTGAGTCGTAACTTGCGATGCATTGGTTACATGCATGCAACATATTTTCATTTATAAAAAATCTGAGACCCATTAGCTGTCCTCCTGTATCCATGATATCGGTCATAACGATTGTGGATGTTTGATGATCTAGATAGACATGCTGAATGACCGCAATCTTTCCCAATATTTGAAGGCAACATTATAATTGGTGTGAAATCTAAGGAGAAGAATTGCGGCCTCATGTTCGCACACCCAGAAGTGAAATTGGCTAAAATCTTATTTTGATAGACATTATTAATCTTATAAATCGTTGACCAGACGAGTTTCATTTGGCCTTGCTTATTTTCTAAGCAAGGCCAAATGAAACTCGTCTGGTCAACGATTTTTCTGAGAAAAAGTTTATTTCAGAGAAAATCCCAGGGCACCGTAGAGATTGGCTATACAGATATTTAAATCTCAACCTCTTAAGACATGTCTGGAAGCCCTCTTTGGTAAGCAATGGCAATTTGCAATGTCCCTTCGAGAACTAACTATCCAGAGCCTAAAAATACATTGTTGAAGGAATGGTATCAGTAGCTACAAGAAATCATAAATTGCCTCTTTTTTAGATATGAAATCATTATGTAATTTGTTGTAAAAGAGAACCGTTGTTCCTCCTTAGCCCTTTTATTTTGATTCAATAACCACTTTCTGACTCTCATGCTTATTACAACAATCATCCCCACGTATTAGAAATGGTAAATGATAAATTTTTCGAAATGTTAAAAAAGTTCAAACCAAATTTCATAAAAACATGTCGTACAATTTCGAAAATAATTTATTAAATTTAAAAATTCTCTTAATTTTGAAAATCAGTGTACTGTCATGAAGGAAAGCACAATGACTTCCTATAAACAGTATTCTCTTGAACTACTTCCATTATTTAAAGCAAATTTTTAAAATTTGTAAATAAATTAAAAAATAAAAATCTTGATAGTAAATTTTAGTAAGACATTTTTCAATATTTAAAATTGATATAGTTAAAATTGAAAAAAAGTTAGTATAGCACTTATTCAATATGATGTTATGAAAGCCAATCTAAAAACTTTTGAATTAAATACATAATAATGACAACATCAAAATTATTCAAATTAATATTCAATACATACAAATTCCTTTTATGACTTTAAGTAGAAAAGCATTTTCATTTCGAAGGCCACGTTAAAACGTGCGTGTGCAATTTTTTTTTTCATTACTATATTCATAAATTAGTTTTATTGAATTTTCCATTGAGTAACATTTCACGCCACTAAATAAGATTGATTTAAATTAGATATATATTTATTCTAAACAAATAAAATTATAGATCATGCATTTTATTTAAACGTCAATTTAATTAACATTTCAAAATAGTTTTGGATCAAATTATGATTGACGCAACATTAATATTTTATTTTATTATTTGATAATTAATTACAAGGTATGTGATGCATATCAGAAAAAAATGCGCCACTAAATATTTTAACGTAATTAATTTTTTTAAATCATTTTGTGACATACACAAGAAAATATTTCTATGTCGATGTTTTGAATAAAAAATTGAATATTCACTATATTTGACATTATTTTCAATTCTTAAATATGTTTCTGATGATATTTTCATAAATATGATACCAATGATTTTATATTTAAAACTAAAATTATATCAGTATTTAAACCAATCTAATGGGTGAAATGCCTCAAAAAGTATCGAACAAAATGAACATCGATATCATAATCTTAATGAAATGAAAAAAAATTCTTACTTTTCTAACTTTAATGAAAAAAAAATAAACATGGTTTCCTGTATTCTTGCAAGATGTTTCAATACGTAATAGTGAGTAAAATTCAACATTAAGGTATTCAAATAATTCATTTTCAAATTTTTGGAATAATTAAATAAGCGACTTATAATAATTAGAATAATAATTAGTGGAAGCGCAAAATAATTTATTTGCATTGCTATTTTTCGCACCCTTTGGAATCAATTACATTTTTTACTTATTTTTTAAGGCATCAGTATAATTCTTGATCAAAAATAATTTATTGAAAACAACATTTGTCAAGTGGATATGATTATTATTTAAGATATGATTTGTCAAATATTCAGTAGCTTAAAACAGTTTAACATATTTGTTTTAATTTTTTATGAAAATAGAACTAACATTATAATGTTATGTATTAAAGAGAAAAAATTCACCATGTATTTTATTGTAATCTCTTTGGAAATAATTATGATTGAAGATTTGATTTTTGAATACATTAAAAAGATTGTTGTGGAAAAAAAGAAGCGGAATTTATTTAAAAATGCAATATCAAATGAGCAAAATATAATTGTAATATCCAAAAGAAATATATAATGGATAGTAAACGCGGAGTTTATTACCTCTTGAAAACTGAAAAATTAATTAATTAGCAGCATTAAATTGTAATAATTATTAAAGAGACTAATAAAATTTAAATGTCATTTGGAAAATGATTAGATGCGTATTAACACAAATGTTCGACATTAAGCTATTATATTTGAAAAGTTCACGCATATTTCTTTAACAAAATAAGTTTTTAATTTAAAAAAAATCATTCACACACACACACACACATAATAATTATATTAATTTAAAAAAACGTCTCTATCACAATTATTATATTATATAATGAATTACACTTAATAAATTTTACTCGTTACACAAATTTCCGTTTCATTTATAGATCCCATTAACTGCACATGATTTACAATTTTTTCTAAAAATTAACACATATAAAAACGTAATGTAGTACTGAAAGAAAATAAACTTTTTAATAAACTTGTATTTCATAAAACATACCTTAATATTATATCGAACAATCGTTGTGACATTCTTGTATAATGTTATCAAATAGCTGAGCAACTGAAAAAAAATTAAGATTCTAAAAATACAAAACACATTAACAAAGTTTTTCACAAGTTTTGGAAAAAAATAAGTGTGAAATTTACTGAAAAATCAAGACAAACCACAATAAAATTAATGCTACTAATTTCTATAATTGATCTTATTTACAAAAATATTACAATATATAAAAAAGTAATATGATATCAACAGGAAACTAAAATTTCAGGATAATAAAAATTTATTATTTTGTTGCAAGTTATAGCGCTTTCTGTAAATACGGGTAATTTATAGGTGATATAAAAATTTCTTTTTTCAAAAATTTTAGACTCTAAAACAGTTTATAAAAATAAAATCAAAAGTACATCTTGCATTAAAAAAATGAATAGTTGTAACATTTTAAATACTATATCAAAACTAATATATTTTCCGTTGTTCGTTTAAATATAGTAACAATAATTTAACATTCTTTAAAATCGAAAATACATATTTTAGTGTAAAGAACTGAAAAATAACACAATTTTGATTTTGAAACTTAAATAAACTCTGTTAATTACATAAACATTGCAAAATTAAAGAAAGTCGAATGCAATAATTGAATATTTTTGCCAAAATTTTGAGAAGGTAAGAGTAAAGGAAAGGTAAGGGAGAGAATTTGAAGCAAAATTATAATTTTCCTAAACACGCAAAAATTAATATTTAAACTGTGTAAATATATATTCAATATCTGAAAATAATGGGAAAGATATTCTCGTATCTTATAATTTATGCGTTATTATTTTTCTGGCAAAACATAGTAAGAGAACAAATCAGACAAATTAATTTACATAAAATATTGCCAGTTTCGTTTCCTTTCTGTCAAATGTGTCCAGAAATCCTGAAGATGGTAAACGCAATCTGTCGCAATTATTTTCAGTTGTTATTCAAGTCAATTAAAATAAAAAGTGAATAATAAATAAAATGTAACTGTCTCGCTCATCATCTGTATTTGGAATCTTGCACTCCTGGTAGAGGCGAAGAGAAAAAAAATGCGTTTCTAAATGTGAACGTCAAAAAAATTTTCAAGTAACAAAAAGAAGTTCTCGTTGGAATGGAAAGACAGTGAAAATAATTTCTGACTCAAATAAACAAACTAAAGGGAGAAAATGTCTTGTTACTTCAAATGAAATGAATCGAATTGCATATTAGATAAATGGACATGATAAATGAGTAACGTAATTTATAACCTGTTATTAATGTTTATGACATCATCAGTTGCAAGTTAAGAGTATTTGCAATTAGGTGAGGACATTTTAGTTTATTCAATTAGATAGGGGATATTATATTTTGTGAGGCAATAATATTTTATTTAAAGAAGATTTTAAATGATTTAGATTTAGAGTTCAATATATGATACGTTAATGTCATAGACTTCCAGACATGCTCGTGTTTTAAATAAACCAACCCTGAGTATTGAAATAGTAATGTAAATTAACAACATATAGCTCAGGCTAGAAACCAATTGTCATTACAAGAAACTAATATTTATAATTTCATCATAGCTTTATTTCAAAGATAGAGTATAACTGAAAGAATATGAGTTAAAATATTCAAACATAGGAAAGAGACTTCTGTGAGAGAGAAAACTCTTTCAAACACATAAAAGACTTCTAGTTTTATATAAATATTTTCTCGCAACATACCTACTTCCCAAAACGTTAAATAATGTCAACATGTGAATTATTTAAAGAAATAAAAATATTTTTTAGTATTTAGTAGAATATAAAGTTTAATTTGAAAAATAAAACATTTTATTTATTGAAATACACATATTTTAAAATTAACTTCTTATTTTTCATACAACTGCGTAATCAAGACTGCTAAAAAATAAACTGGAAAATATTTTATTCCTGGCGTTTCATTTATTTTTTTTTCGTAAAAATGTATTTATGTTATGGACCTAAGTCTTTCTTATCCAATATAAAACTTTAATCATTTTAATATAATTCAAACCAATATAATTTTTATGAGCATTTATGAATTCAAATTTATTTACTTATATTATATTCTTCTATTTTAAATTCTTCTATTAACTATCTTTTTTTTCGATGTTTTATAATAAAATTTCACATACCATTGTTTGTTACTAAATTTCATTATGGGATTCACCTAATAGGCTGATTACTTCGAAATTTTAAAGAAAATTTAGAGAAGATAAATCGAAAACAGAATAATTCATATAAGCATGCTCAGGAAGATATAGATGGTACTCCGAATGGAATATTGTTCGACACGTGTGATGGCCCTCAATAAAGCCATTGAAAATTGCATAATTTTTCTATCCAGCTTCCAATAATATCATTTACTATGCGCGCATATGTTCCAACAACGAATCACTGGTACGAATTTTCATTGCTCAAATTTCTATCTAGGAAATGACAGATACCTTTGAATAAATATGACAATTAATGCCATATAGATATTAAACCATTAAAGTCAGTAAGCTTAAATTTAATTACTTCATTTAGATAACTTATCATATTTAAATTTATAATAGTTTTAAGTGAATAATATAGCTAATTATAGTACATTTATTGTAATGTGAATAATAAATGTGGGTGTCATACTCAATCATGCCTATGTACATAAATTCTAGTAATAACATAAATTCACGTGATGAACAAGTCTGAAATCTATTCAAATGTATATATATTTCAATAAATTAAATTATATTAATTCTATGAAATGACCATTATAAATTTAAAGGCACACACATTTGATATATAGTCGATTTGCGTTAATCCAGATTTCGATTTTATATGATCAAACCTGAAACTCTATGGAATGCATAATTTGCAGACAAAAAATTTATAAACAGTGTAAATAATCCATAAACTAAAATCAATATGCAATACAAAAATTAAGCAAATCATAGAGGATTTATTGCACAAAAAAGAATATTTAAAGTAGAATTTTTATATGCATACATAAAAATCCATTATTTTTTCATATCGATTTCTTACTTGTGCACCAGTTACGAATTCAAAGTAGTAAAAATCACATTATTTTGCAATATAGAAAAGAATACATTATAACCTCTTTGAATAATCATAGCACATGAAATCTAGTAGCCCGCGGTGTGGACTGGCTGTTTAAGGGCTTTTATCGTTATTAGAAAGTAGTGAGTTTGATTCTTGACTAAACCGAAGACCTGTCGTGCTCACTAAAAGCAGATGGAGCACGTTAAATAAGTTGTGTTTAAATGCCAAGTTAAATGATACCTCTGGAATGAGAATCTTCTGTTGGTTTCGGCTTCAAAATTACGAAGACCCTCACCCGGCTGCTTTCACTTAATTGATAAAGGCCATTTCTGGGCTAGGTACAGGTAAGTATTCTGGCGCAACAACAAAAATCTACTTAAATTAAAAGAATGTGTGCTGTATAAATTTTATTTTTTGTTTATCTTAAAATAAATTTGCAGATAACATACTCCTTTCTTGATTACTATTTCAATTACTTCTCACTCAATGGCATTCTAATTTTACAAAAAGATATTTAATTTTCTCAAGAGAAAATATAAACAATATACGTTTTCCTTCAAATTTTATTCAAATTATGCTTAATCATCTCCTATGTTTTCGAAAAATGAATGTGAACGCCGCTAGTAAAGCACAGCTCAGTTTTATTAATATAAACAATGAAATAATAAATTCACATAAACATGCGAATCATAAAATATGATATGTAAAGTAGACGATTTTAAAAATTCCAAATAGAAAATTTTTTAATCGTTATATAATAATAAATGAAAATTTTATTTACTGAAAATAAGTAGTTATTTTAACATTAAAGGTAAATTGTTTATAAGAAAATAAACTTTAAATCAATAAACTGTATTCTTGCGACATTTAAAATGAGAATTATTTGGTTTTGATTTTTAAATTTAAAATATTAAACTAATTCATCAACAAATGTATTGCAAATGAGAGTAATAATTAAAACAAAGGGAAATTATGTTTTATATTATTTACAAGTGATTTAGGCCTTTAAATCTTATGTATATATACTGAATTTTGGTTTAATTTTTAGTATAAATTCCAAAAAAAAAAAAACGCTTTCTATGAAATTTTTTTCCATGAAAATAATTTATTATTTGTGTTTTCTTTCAGAAATACAAAAAAATAAACATTTTTTGTATTTTTGAAAGAAAACATAACTACTGAATTATTTTCATTTACAAAAAAATAAGCATTTTTTGTATTTTTGAAGAATAGAAGCATGCTTCCTGCACCAAAAATTATTTTAAATATTCAGAAACTTTAAATATAATAAATCTTTTCATTCATTCAAATAAATTCAAAATATCTTGAAAACTAATAGTTGCCTTTTTTTTTGGCGATGCGCTTCAAATACAGAGCAATAGTCATTATTTCAAAAGACTCATAATTTGAAATGATGTAATCATAAAACTATTTTAAACTTTCAAAACGCTTCCCTCAAGTTGATTCAGAAATTAAACACAGAGTCCAAATGCGATATTACTACAAACTGCTCACTGTCTATTATTAGAGAGCGAACTAATAACAGTTTTAATATTCGGTAGTATTTGTTTGTGGTGTTAAAAACTTGACGCCTTGTATTTCCACTATAAGATCTGTCATGGTGTCAGTACGAAATTTCCTTTTCATGTCCTAGATCTTGGAAAATGACTTGGATAACCAGAGGCTAAATGGATGTCTGAGTTTCATACCATGAATGAAGAAAAATATCAGCTGCCAATGAATGAGAGTAGTATTGAAAGAACGTCAGGGTAGAGGTGTCGCTTACATTTTAAGATTAGACACCCTGTTTTTTATTTCTATTGCAAACATCAATTTCCGGGTGCAACTTTGTGGCTTTCAATGAGACTTTGAATGGCAATAAAAAATATTCTGTCCGAATCAAATGAGAACTTAATTGAATGCAAAATGATTCTTCTTCCGAAAAAGCTTGCTCAACAAAATTATCGCGAAAAGTTATCATTAAAATGAAATCATATCAATCTACAGAATAATGGTATGCTCTACAAATATTAGTGGATCTGTAATAAACCAAAAAAAAGTTACATTTTTTGTCAGTACAACGAACTGTTCGAATGATATCTAAATGCCGATCACTATTATTAGCATAAAAAAAATGTTTTGAAATTAGAAAGATCCATAAAATAGAGGTTGAGGTCTTTATTATTAAGTTAGTAGTTGTATTTAATGATGCATTTAGTCGCAAACAAATTAAGGTTAAAACATATAGCAATTAGATGAAGAAAATGCTTGAATGTCCAAAAATTATTAACAAGCAATGTGATTTCAAATTCTATCCCTGAAGCATTTCTATTATAACATTCATTATCATATATTTTTCTTCGAAATAATTTTAAAATTTATTGAATAATCTGGAAATATTTCTGAAAATGTTTGACATAGTATTACAAAATTATTTAATAGTACATCATTAAGAAATTAATCAGATAATAAGATTAACTGCTAAAAATAAGCGGAAATACTGATATCAAATAAAAGTTTTACAGCATTGTAATATAAAATTTTATATAGCATTATCTTTAAATAATTTCAATTAGAGGAAAGTTAACACTTCGTATATCAGGAAACTCACGTATTTGATGTAGATTGGAACATAAATATTATGTATCCTATGAGGCTTACATTTTTATTTCAGTACATATTTTCTTTTTTATATTTTTTATTCAATACAATTGATGCTAAGAGTTCTTTCTTTATTTTTCTCTGCTATTTTTCAACATTACTTTCATTTAATGATGCAGAATTTATAATATACTTCTTGCTAACACAATAAATGAGAATGAAATACTTCTCTTTATGCATCATTTGTATCATTCAGCATTGTATCAACAGATGTTAGTACACCTTAAATTCAGTTTTTGCAAGTCAATATTTCCCTCTTTTTATTAAGAAATTTTTCATGATTCCATTCATCTCATTAGAAATAATTCTTTAATTATTGATTGATCGAAATATTTTAAAATTTAAATACTAAAAGCAATTCCTGAAATATATTTTAGCTAATTATTTTTCTTTTCAAAACAAAAGTCTTTAATATGCATAAGTCTAATAATATGGTTTTATGAATATAATAACAAAAAAGTGTATAATTTTGAATCGTTTTATTGACATTTTTACCCATATAAACATTTGTTTTCACAGAAGGGTCAAACTGAATTTTAAAGGTTATCAACTTATTCTAAAATAACTATTTGGTTCTTTATCTATCAATATTGGCTTTTCCTTAAATTAAAATCAAAATAAGATAGAGGGAAAAGAATGGAAAAATGTATGCTACATATTAGAAATGCATTAGCAAGAACACTTTGGTTCATTTTTTGTCACACGTACTTACATGTATTTTTTACACACATAGCATACGTATTTTTTACAAGCGTAGAGTACGGGGCAATATAGATTGAGGTGAGTGAAAATAATAATAGGAAATATAAATAAAAGTAAAAGCGCTTGCATTGAAAAGATAAAAAAATATGTTAAAAAATTTCAATTTCTTAAGACCTGCATAAGTTTAATATGGTATTTGAGGCATGAAAAAATGTATCACTTAATTAAATTTAACGAGAATTGTCACTAGTTATACAAGCTATCAAAAACAGGTGTTAATAAAACGTGCGTAAGAGTTAAAGCTGAAAAATATTTATAAAACAACATTTTACTACTTTACTATTTAAATTTTTAAAAAGAAAATTACAGTTATGTCAGATTATTCCTTGAAGGATATCCTTAAGAATAAAAGTTATTACTGGAAATAAGAAAAATTTAGTAACAGTGATCAAGAAAAATCCTTATCATGCCAATTCATTAATATTCATGAGAGTTCATTAATATGTATTACTTTTGATTTTACCAAATTCATCTTATACTTCATATTGTTTTCTATTTTCTTATTTTAGCAAATTAACATTTTCAATTTAAATATGTAAATATAATCATATGGGAGATATTAGAAATTTTTTTCAAAATAAAAATTATTTTTATTCCAGAGTGTATTACAGCATCACTTTTTTAGATATATGAATTCTTTATTCTAGTTAGTGTTGTGCTAATATATTGTTTAATGTTTAATTCAAACGCACACACTTTTCTCATATTTTAAAAATAATATCCATTACAAATCAGTTCCAAATGAAAATTAATTGTCTGATAATACGATTTTATAAAACTCCTTAGTAAATGATTGAGTGATGATAAAGTTATTCTTTGTAAACAAAAACTTAATTTTATTTTACAATTTTATAGGCAATTAAAAATGATTAACATTTTAAATTTTAATTAAAGCTATAGATTATTATTTAAAGTAAAATTCAAATCAACAAATTTCTTATGTTAATCCTAATCTTATTAAAAAATTATAAATATAATCACGAATAAACTATGATTTATTACACGCAATTATTCAGAGAAGTTTCTGTTCCACTTCAACCTCAACATTAATTGCAAAATAATGTTTCGCAAAATATGCAGTACTAATTTTCTCAATCCATTTACATATAATAAAAACAAAAGCTAAATGTTCCTGCAATGTGTTTTTTACAACTTGTCTGTTGCTTCACGCACCAAAATACACAAATTAACTGTGACTATGGCCAATTGGTGAGGGTGCGTCTGAGTCAAAACTGATGTATTTTCAAATGTTTTTCTTTTATTTTATTGCCGCATCATCATTATAAACAGAGCACTTAACACAGCCAGAAATGATATAAAGAGCCTCAGTTTGAGGAGTGGGTGTAGCTAGTTGAGAAGACCCCTTGACCTATGCAAGCATATCACGACCTCTTTAGAACACTGAGCGCGAAAGGACGCATTACAGAGGTTTCTAATGTATTAGATTGGGTGTGTTGTAATGTGATTTTCTCCCATCTCCATTAATATAGCTCCAGGGGGGTTTTCTAAATGTACTTCAGAAAAAAAAGTAATCCGCATTTTTATTTTAATTTAGTTTTCATTCTTGTTATAATTTTAGGTTAATTCTATAAACTGTAATAAAATACTCTTTCACGTTATTATAAAATTCAGCACATTTTTACTGACAGAAGCAGAGGTATTACTTAAGTCGGTATGACATATTTCATGAAAATGAGTAGCACATAATGTAATATTTTGTTGGTTAATTTTAAAAAGTAAATTTAAATGTAAAGGTGACAATTTTATTTATTCAAAGTAGTAATAGATATTTTCTAAAAAAAATGAACACAGATGTTTCATAAACTTAAGATCCAAATAAATCAAACATGATTTATGATGACCAAATTTGATTTGCTTTAATATTTTTTAATTTCTTTTATTCATTTTTATTGATTTAAGTAAAAAAAGCATATTAAACTTTCTAACTGAATATTTAAATATTAAAAATATATTTCTCAATTTTGATCTATAAGCTCTAGCATTTATTTTGGTTTCAGAAGTATACAGTAATATTTTATTACAATATTTGTGCTTGTAATGTGACATTCCTTTAATATTTCAGTGTCAATACTTAATTACATTTTATAGTTACGTTATGTATATAGTTAAATTAATAAATCAAAATTATCATGGATAAATTAATATATTAATTGTTAGAGAAAATGTTTGCTTGACTTTGAGGCGAAAGATTTATGAAAATATCATTCCAATTATCTATCTGAATCATCAGATAGATAATTGGAATAATATCTAATAATAAATATTTATCTGAATCATCAGATGCTATATATACATTCCTTATGAAAAAAATGTAATCTTTATAGAAGATTTTTTTTTTTTTTACTCAATCACGTAAGGGAGAAAATCAAAATAATATATTTTAAAAGAAATAAAAATGTATTATAATTTCATTATTTTAGAGCTTTAGTGCCTAAAAATGAGTCTCAAAACATTACACAATTACTACGAAGCATATCTTACTGAGCACAAGATACTCGCCAAGTGTTACCTGTTGTTGGTAGTGATTCGGGGCACGTGCAATTGTGGGCGGACTAGGGCGACCATCTGTTATACTCTGAGAAGGTCGCCTACGCAAGGTCGGATGGACGAACGGAAGCGGAGGAGGAAAAGGAAGCACACTTAGCTCAAATTGCGTACACCGGCAGCATAGTAACTGTGTTCAAACTGTTCTACCTGATGATGACAGAAAAGATTACGAAAATACATTTGCATCGCAAATACCCATGAAAGAAAATACTATTGAGACTTATATTTTTTATACCTGCAAAGTAAAATAAAAATAAAAAGCGAACTCCCATGAAGTCATTTATATGAAAAAAAAAATTCTATAAACAACCTATCACACGATAAGTTGCTTACAGAATATTCTCATATCTCGTGATCATGCACCTCTTAACAAATTTCTTAAACAATACAATTACAATGAACACAAAACTTGCACATGAAACTCAAAAATCTGTAAGAATAAGATTTCAAATAATACATTTAAAATATAATTTTAAGATTAATTATAATTACAATAATGCTTAAAATTACAGAATTTATCAAAAGCAAAATTCATTATTTGTTTCAAAAACATTTTTTGCATAATTATTTACAAAATTTATTTTTATTTTATGCAACTTATATTCATTCCTCAAGCTATAATAAAAGATATAATGTTAAGCTTCTCAACTGTTTATATAAATGGCAATCGAAAATGTATTGTAAATTCTAAACAAAATAAAATTAAGGAATGAAATGCATTTTATTAATGACGTCTTTACCATTATTTCAATGATAATTGTACTGCTTTCTTTTACAGTAAATTTTTAGTTTAAATCAATCAATATGCATAAGTGATATTAGATGCCTATAAATAATAACTTTCTCCTAAAATAAAAATAAAATAAAGGGAACAAAATTAGATAACTATAATTAATAACAAAATTAGATTTGATATTCTTACTCATATCAAGAATTTAATAGCATTTTTTAATATTGTAAATAAAATGAAAGCATTTACTTATCAATGAATGAAAAATTATTAATAATCCCTAACCTCAGCAACGATAAAAATTCAGACCTGTTAACCTTCTCTTTCAAAATGACTTGACGTGTATCCCACGCCATCAGTTTTTTTATTACTTCATCAAATGGGAAATAAAAATCACAAAAATGTATACAGCAGAGGCGACGAAATCGGTAGATGATAGCAGAAGAAAAATGAAATAAATAACAAACGGTACGTTTTGATTGTTTTTTTAAAATGTGGAGGCAAACTAAGGCGGTGTTCGGAGAGAGTAGCGAAATTACTTGAGCAAGATGTCGAAAAAAATACATAAAAATTCTTACCTTTCTATGATTCGTTTAAGGACATTTCCGTTCCAGTTTAAGATTAAGGACAAGGTTTCTTAAGGTTTAACGAACTATATGATTCTAATGTGATTTAAAATTAATTAAATAATTCTTATTTGCTTATATTATGAAATTGATAGGAATAGAAATTTTTAAACATAAAGCATTTATATGAAATAATTTCAAGTCTTACATTTTTTATAGCTTGAAAGGAATTTTTTTTCTATTCATATTAATTTTCAAAATAATTTAAAATTAATTATCATACGATCAATATTTTAATAATTCTAATAAATCATACTTTCAAACAAGTAATAGTATAATACAAAGTAATAGTTACAGTAATTATATGAGTTTCTGAATTTCTTATCTATTTTAAGCGAGTTTGACTTATCACAAATCTCAGCGACAGGTTATAAGGGGCATTCTATGAAAGATTTTAATACCTTTTAAAATAGAAATATACTGTTTATAACATATGTAAAGCATATATATATAGAACAATATAGATTAATTTGTCTTCTTATCAGCGTTGCACTTACAACCAAGGATAAATGGCCCAGAGATAGAACGAGAAAATAATATAGTAGCTAAAATATGTAAAAATGGTCATTTAGACAAAAACATAAAAACAAAGAAAGAGTTCAGATAAACTCTAGTAGTATGAAGCGCTTATCTAAAATGATACGAAAATGCATAAATAAGCATAATAATAATCCAACAACAACTTAAAACGAACAAAAAAACATTTAATAAAATATATTTAAAGATTTTTGTATATAGAAAAAAATAGATAAATTTGGAAATTACTAATTAAGAAATTAAATACCCAACTAAGAAAAGGAAAATTTGATATTTATTGATAAACTTTTATTGTAAGGTATTTATTATTAATAATAAAATATTTACTCATTTTTAATGATTTTGTGGCTTTTTTGTGCGCAAGTTCGAAATAGAAAATCCACATTTAAAAAATGTTAAGTCCACATTAGGAAAAATAATTTATATATGTTGAGACGCATATTAATTAGTATTAATAACAATTAGGATTTCGAATCAGAAGCTTATGTGTGGTAAATTCATTAAATATTTGGTCAATAAAAATACACAATGACAAAAGTTTTGTGCATCAGATTTAATTTATAATCACCGCATTTTCTTACATTTTGCATTCGTTCTATAATATTACGTAGCAGCGGGGAAGATTTAAAATCAAAATGCAGATGTTTCCATTTGCTCTTCAAGTCCATCAAACTTTTTGTGCAATTTTTACTCATTTTGGTTATTTCTATACTTGATGTTATTTCCAAAACTTTACACGAAATGTTTTTAAATAGTTATGGCTGGAAGAGAATAGCGCCGAACAAAGCATACTGTGTAACTGGATATTAGTCATGTCTTCCAGAAATTTGGTGAAATCATTTTAAAAAATAATAATGTAGAATCTAATATAAAGTATCTTCTGACTAAGTTACCGGAAGCCACATTAGAAACTGACACAGGCAGATAAGAGAACCTGACTCGCTTATTCCACAGGAAAAGAATATTTTGGCAGATGTGAGGAAGTAAATTAATCTTTAAAACTTAGTAAATGCTTCACAAAAGATTACAGCACGTAATTCATGATATTTTAAAGCATAAGAAAATGTGAAAAAAGCTAGAAATAAAAGTATTCCTGGAATATATTTCTTTATATTTTTTAGAAATAGAATTCTTTATATGTCTTTATATATACGTTTTAAAGACGGATGAATGATAACTAAAATAAATTAATTTATAATTGAGAAAACTTATTCTTTTGAATTTTAGATACAATTTTGATCAAAACAGCTGAGTTTCATGGGTGAAAGACCTAATTTATTGTAAATATGATAAACTGAATATAAATAACTCAGGTTTTTGTTGCTGTTACTTATCCTTTAAATATCTGGAATGCATCACATCAGCTGCAGAAGGCTGTTGGTCGCCAACTATCGATAATAATATGGGAGTTGGGTGTTAAGTCCGTCTTGAAAGGTCCGATGCAACTCAGAATGTAATACAGTGAATCTGGATAATAACCCAGAAAGTTTTGTTACATGTGAAATAAAGATACGATGAAAACATTTTTATTTAGAATATTCTATGAAATTAAATTTAATTTTAAGTAATTTGTATTTCATTTTTATTTCGAGTGTTAAAAAATCGAAAAAAGTAATCAAAAGTATAATCCAATTCCATGACTACATCCTGAACACCTTACATTCTTATAGAAAATAAGGATAATATTAGTTGGTCCAACGTGACATTTTTAAAATAAATTTGAGCTTCAATTTTCGTAATAACGAACAGGTACTAAAGTGTACTGGGAGAGAAATCATGCATTGATTAGATCCTTTGGTGGCACTCGTGGAACTCATGTAGAAATATGGCTAACCCATAAAAGCACGAGTTTTTTTTCGGATTAACTGGTAAAAAATTTAACATAAATAGCACATAGATAATTAAGCTTAATTATAATCTATTCTATCAATTTATACTAGAATGGATCTCATATGGTCATAAGAAATAAAATAACAGGAGATACAAGAGTACTCATGTGAGACACGAGCAAATGCCAATTTGCTGGTAATTTTCACCGATATCAGACACGGGCAAATGTGTTAAGGAGTTAAACAAATTTTCATAAACATGCCCCTTTCCATTGTTGTATGAATCCTATTCATGCATCAAGTATATATTGTATCATAGACATTACAAATATGGATATGTGTTATAACTGATTCTCTATATACAGTCAAATCTTTAAGGAGCTCATGTAATAGTTTATGTAATACATAAACTAATTAAAGTTTACGTAAATTTAAACTTTAAGGAGTTTATGTAATTAAAATAAAGTAAATTTGTTGTTGCAATTATGAATATTTAATAAAATATTAAAAGCTTATATTTAAATAAACTCTTAATGAAAATTAAACACAGTAAAATTTTGAAAACATGCTCTCAAAATATAAGATATCATAACAAAGAAGTTAGCTATAATTTTCAATAACTTAATTCATTCAAACTTTTATTGATTCAATTGTTATTACAAGCAATAATTGTTTTACATAGTCTTTGCTTTCTTGATTATAATCAGGTTATTTCCCTAGAGAAGTTTTTATATTTGTAGATAATGAAGGAAAAATTTGAATTTTCATACTCAGAACTATGTATCAAATTTTTTGGAACTATATATATATTTTATCATGTACGCTGACAGAGTTACAGTAATCTAAAATTTTATTTATTCAGTCCAAAATATATTGTGAGCATGCTAAGTGTGACATTAAAGTTTATTAAATTATTGTTTAACGTAAACCTAATTTGTGTTTTACTGGAATGCTTAAATGTTCAAGAGTAAAATACAAATTAGATTTACATCAAGCTATAATTTAATAATTTATTTAATAAATTAAAAATAAATAACATTAAATAAAATTAATTAATAATACGTTTTTAATCAAGTACTAAATAAATTTTCTCTTTAATATCTAAAATATTGAATATAAAAAAAAAATTTTTAATTTTCTCACATTAAATTTTAAAGGGCCATTAATTATTAGAACTTGTTTCTACTTTAAATCAAGAAATTTAAAAAGTATTCCTTGTATGATGTTACTGTTATGAGAGACCGAGTTAAGGAAATCCAAAGCTTAAAAAATTCATTTAACTTATGATTTAATAATAAAAAAGAAATTTAAGAAGAGGGAACAAAAAGTATTTCAAATAAAAGCTAAAATCTGTTTATTTCCGAAATATTTTTTAAAATTTTTATATAAAATATATAATAACAAAAATAATGCATAAATTGCCATTAGCATCACATAAGCCAAAGCATGAAAAAATGCAAAGAAAATACCTTACCTTTGAAAACTCAGTATTGTTCTTACAATAGTTTTAAACACGTGCATCTGTTTCGTAGTGTTCAAAATTGGGCCATAGGCATTGATTAGATTCCAGTCACATACTTACACACACGATCGTTACACATCAAAACGATTTCGTTATTTACTTTATCATCAAGAAGAGTAAGTGAGCGCAAAGTATGAATGAAACTAGGACCGGTCCTTCCTACGCAGTCTTTAAGATTACACAAGTCAAATTTAATAGTGAATGCATCAACGGATTAAACTAACAACGATTTTCAGATTGAAGTAAATTTCATTTATAATAGAAAATTAAATATAGCTTAACCTATTTAAGAATAGTAGTTCTCTTAAATGTCACACAAATATTAGTAAATCAAATATTCGGCGTGAAATTTTCACTCAGAAATTGATAATCACCTGCTTCATTAACAGCTAATAAACATTACACAATTAATCATACCAAAATTAAAACCACACCTTTGTAATCACGAGAATATCAATTTATTAGTTGTTTTTCTGTAATGAAAATATAACCGAGGAACGACAAATCAAACAGCTTTTCTAATAATGGGTTATTCATGTTATAAAAATAACATATTAACAAGCATTGACTTTTAATAATACGCTGTGCTAAAACTTTCATTGTACAGAAACATAAACTTAAGAAGATAGGATTTATTTTAAATCTGTATCCATACGTTGCTATTTAAAGTGATATTTTTTATTAAAACAAAACTTTGTATTTTCAATAATGAGTATATTTATGACTTAAACATAACGGTCGGTTTTTCCAAAAAAAAAAAAAAATAATAAAGAAAAGAAGTGAAGACAAATGAGTAAAGTACTTTCCTTTTGAGTAAAAAAAATTGATTAATAATTAATCTAGGATAGATTGAAGACCCGTAATTTTGAAAAAAAAACGCGAAACTAAATAATATATATATATGTAACCAATATTACAATTAATCTTATATTACTACTGCAGTAAAAAAGTTAAAAGAATGAAGATTAAAAGTAAATAAAAATAGAAGTTTGACATACACACAGTTATTTAACAAATGTATTTTCATTTATTTTGGTATTTTGGTAACTAGAGGAATGTTTGGAAAAATTGTTATAGAAGATATTAGAGTAAAGGCAACTAAAAAAAAATTAAGAAATTCCTATGTTTGCATTTTAAATTTTTCTTGATTGAAAAAAGTAATTTCATTTCAAATTATAATCAAATGGGTTTTAATGTAATATTGAGACAAAATTTATGATTTCAGGACACAATAATAAAATATAAATTCTTATAAAGTTAAAAAAAATCTTATTGATATAAATTTTAGCTTAGCGATAAATACAATGTACTGGCTTTAAGTATTTTCAATGTAAAGACTATATGGCGGTGTATCGTTTCATATACAGAGAATAAAACAAAGATCCAACTTGAGAATGCTAGATAACTATATTATATAAATATACATAAAACTAGATTAAAATATTAGAAAAACAATCAATCCTTATTAGTTAATTTTTTTTAGTTTTTCACTTTTCTTAAATTTAAATAGACACTAAGGTTTTGAAATCTATGAACTATGTTACTTTATTAAAAGTAAAATATCCTCTAAGATTTAACACAAATTTTGAATCTGAAATTCATCTCTCAGAAGAATTAACAATCATGCTGCTAGAAAAAAAATTAAGATTAACTAAAAACTAAAATTAACTTTACTTATTTAATATTGGTAAAATAGTGCTCAGTCCCTTCTAAAATTCTTATATTACTCCTTCATAAATTACAAATTTAAATATATGCTTAAACAAACCATTTGAATCAATAGCTAAGTGTCCAAACCTTTGGTCAAGCAAGTGAGCAAAAACGGTGCATGCATGAAAAGCTTACCAGAATTATCATGCTTTACTACTATTATTACTGATGGCTAATATCACATACAACACCCATGACTGCATTTATAAATTTAAAGGATGCAGCATTTTTTTTATCTTAGGGATATAAGGAGATTATCATTAAATAAATAAATAATCTATAAGGCAGTCATTTTTATATTATTTAGATCACAGGATTTTCAAATCATGACATTCAAGTTCAGAATTAATGAGTAAATTTACTTGCAAAATTTCAACAATTCAATAATATTTGATTCCACATCCGCCATCCATACATTAATGATATCTTTGCCTCCTTACAAGTGAGCAAAATGTCTAAAGTAGCTCAAAATAATCTATGAAAGATTTTAAAAAAAAATACCATCGTATATTTCAATTATTACCATTTTCTAGTTCATATCAATTTCCTAGGTTGCAAAGCTAAATCAAAAGCATTAAATCAAGCAAATCAAGCAATAATGATTTTACTATACTAAATAAGCTATAAAACATAAACCTTTGGCTATAGGCAATTTTTGCAAATTCCATAATCAAGTATTTTCTAACGAGATTTCTAAGAGCAACAAAACAGGAATACATGAAATAAAGAGAATAGGAATTGTCTCATTAAAACTTATTAAAAATTATTGTGAACTAAGCCACTTAAATTAACTTCAATCTTATGAACATCAATACAGAAAATCTGTTCAGTTTGAGATTAAAAATTTTTGGATGATTAATGTTAATTCAATATTCCCAATAATTATGAAAATATCGTAAATTCACTTTATCCACAGACCACACTTCGCTTTTCTTCAGAAATTATAAATACCATTCCCAGAAACATGAGATATCTGGAGTAAATGATATTTTATAATGAATATTCAATGTATAACGGAATAAAATAATATCAATTCTGATGTATATGTGAAATATAAAGATTGAATATGCTTCATGCATGAGAAAAAAAATATTTTTACATTAAAACCTTACTTAAAACTTTTTAGAGAAATTTATTTAAAATACCATTCATTAAAACTGAAGTTATAAACGTATGAAAATATAATTTAACAAAATATAATAAAAAATACTATTTCATGGAAAATGTATTTGATATACGAAAATTTACTTCAATTACACTTTACATAATGATCAAATGACAGAATAAAAACCAAATTCACTGCAGTAAAATATCACTAAAATTCAAATGAAAGTAAAGCAGGATATTTCACAACTATCATTAGAAATAGAACTCTTCTCATATAAGTCCTAAAAAGTAGTTTTACCAAAAATGAATATTGTGACGATTATTTAGTTCTTGAAAAATAGTTTCATTTTCACACAATTTTTCTTGTAAAGCATCTAGCATATATTCAACAGAATCAAATTTTTTACCATTTCCAAGCCAATAAATATCATGTAAATCAAGAAAATGATTGATAAAACCATGTCTAAGAGATTGGATGTTATTATCTACGAAAATATCTGATTCCGTTAGCTTCTCGGAAAAATCAATCAAATGGTGAAAAACCAATCTTTATACAAAATGCGATCAATATGCCAACAAGAACAATTGAAAGGGTATAGCTTAATAATATAAACGAGTCTTTCATATAAACAATACCTTAATATCTTAAATTTTTTGATTATCTAAGAAATGATAGCAAAAGCAAAATTTTTAAATAAAGTTCTCGATAATCGTTTTGAGAAATGATTATGAACTTTTCATAAAAAGAATTTATAAGGAATCGACATCAATCGCCCTATTACTGAAAGTGATTACTATGGAAAAAATATATTAAAAATAATTATTATGCAATAGTAATTATTTGTCACATTTTAGATAATTTTTATATGTATTGTACAATTTTTATTTCCATTGTCTTGACCTGAGACTCTTGCATATTAAGATAGTAAACATTTTCATATCAAATTAATGAGATTTGATCAATATTAAATATATTCATGCGCAAATAAAATTTATATTGTTAATAAATGAAGGAAATAATTTTCTGTGAATAAAATCTGTAAGGAATAATTCTTTTGCTCCTTATATACTATATTCTTAATCATAAATGCATAAGGAATATTTAGGAAATTCCTTCATGATTTTTTATATTTTACTAAGCCAATGAAACTTAATCAAACTGCAAATTAATATCATTACACATAGAAAAAGTAAACAAGTTGAGATGATCTATATATTTTCATATTTAAATAAAAACAGGGTATTTACAGTTGACATTTCAAATATATTTTGCCAAAAAAGTGTGCTTGGAAAAACTGTAATCTATTTTCGAATTTAAAAGGTAAAATTAAAAACATTATCTGTAATAATCGTGTAAATTTTTATGTCATGAATTGAATAGTAAAAGATATAATTGAAATTAATATCTTAAAATTTATTATCTAAATTTTAAGATATTAATTTCAATTTTTTTCAATTTTAATTTCAATTTTTTTCAATTTTTAATTGAAAAAATTAATTTCAATTTTTTTCAATTCAATTTCAATTAAAATTAAGTAACTGCTTATAATTTAAAGTCCATTTAAGTCATAAAGTATTATTCCAAGCTAAACATTAGCTCAAATATATTTTTTGTAAGTAAATTTCGTTTTCAATTACTTCTAAACTAAATATTATGTTCAGTTTATGAATATTTAGTAAAATATATATTACAGTGAAAGAAAACGAAATATCAAATAACATGAAATTACAAATAAAAATGCTACGGATTATTAATTTAATTTAAGAACTTCTTAACAGTTACTTTTAAAATTTTATTTAATTATGGAATATGCCTAAGAACGAAAAACTATGTTAAGTTGAATATTCTTGTATTACAGATTTAAAACGTATTATCAAGTTACATTTTAAGCTAATAAGTATTACACGTTTTAAATAAGTTACAATTAATTTAGATTATTAAATATTTTATAATACACTTATTAAATATATTAAATATTAATATATATTTTAATAATTTCAATTTAGTAAAAATTTTCAAATTCATTCACTAACATTGAGCTCTGAAGATAGCTTACAATTCAATTTTAAAAGCTATTTTGTTTGAGGGGGGGGGCTGAAATGCATTTCTTTGTAAAACTTTTGAAATAATTCTCATTTCAGTAACATGATAATTCAGTAATGTTATGTGATCACTTTGATAGTGAAAACTAAAAACTCGTTTGATCTCAAAATATTTCAAAAGGTATATTTCATTTTTAAGTCAATACACTTCAAAGAGCATAATTTTATTTGACACTAAAATAAAATGAACAGTAGAGTCTTTTCATATCATTTTGCAAACTTTCGAAGAAATTATAGTAAATATGAAAACAATTTATTCCTAAGACTAATAACAAATAAACTATGTATTTAATGAAATCTGTGGGGGAAAAAAACACTTAAAATTTATTTATTAATTAATTAATTTATTTATTTATATTAACACTTAAAATTTATTTCTAACTTTTTATCTTGAATTTCTTCTGCTTTATTTAAAAAGCAAGCAACGAAGTTAAGGAATAGATTACAATGCTTTCTTATCTCAAACCTTTTCTAAAAATAAAAAAAGCAATAATAATGAAAACATTGACTCACACAACAGGAAATATAAGAGGATAGAAAGGCACGCAACAAATTCGTAGTAGAGAAGTTTCTCAATGCGAGTCTTAACTCATGAATTTAAATGAGTGGTAAATTCGCAATTTTACTCCGCCTCATGTGAACTTAATAGACACGAATCATGGCTTAATGAAAACATCAAAAAATCGTGATGTATTTAAAAAAGGTTTTTGTAACTAAGTGAATGAATTGGAAGGAAAAGGCTGTTGAAATAATCTTATTTTTGGTTTTTTCTGGATAAAAAGGAGCCTTCTGGAAAAAGTTGTTACCAAACTGGGTGCAGCAAGTAGAAGGATGTTTCTCAGTGTGATGCTTGAACGATTTTTATTTATTTTTAAAGATTGTAAGAACATTCTTTTCCACCATACCTTAATTTTATGACTCGCTTTCTAAGAACTCAGTATGAAGGACGAATTACGAGCAGCTATTAGAATGGAATACTTGTATTAAAAGAGAAATGGAAATAACATTTCTGATATGTATTTTATGTGAGTGGATTCATCAATAAAATTTCATTAATAAATACAATTATATTTTATAATAAAATTTTGCATTTTGATTTAAATCTTAAATAATCACTTTAAAAATAACATTATACAAAACATTAAAGTCAAAATTGTATAATTTTAATCTGTTTCACCTTAAATCAAAAAGATACTTCACATAACAAGAGAGGAAGTTAATCGATGCTCACTCATAAAAATTAATCGCTATACTTTTTTTCGAAAAAGTAAGCATAGCATTTAATAATTAATACACTACTGGCCATTAAAATTGCTACACCAAGAAGACGACATGCTACAGACGTGAAATTTATACGAAACGAAGAAGGTGCTGTGATATGCAAATGATTAGCTTTTCAGCGCATTGAGACAAAGCAGGCGCCAGTAGTGACACCTACATTGTGTTTAAATGAGGAAATTGTTCAGCCGGTTCCTCATACACAAATTGCATTTGAACGTTGTTGCCTGGTGAAAAGTTGTTATGATGCCTCGTGTAAGATGGAGAAATGCGTACCAGCAGGTTTCTGACTTTGATAAAGGTCGAATTGTAGTGTACCGGGATTACAGTTTATCTTATCGCAGTATTGCTGCTCGCGTCGGTCGAGATCCAATGACTGTCAGCAGAATATCGAATCGATGGGTTCAGGACGGTAATAAGGAACGCCATGCGGGATCTAAACGGTCACCTATCACTAGCAACCGAGAAGACAGGTATATTATCCGCATGGCCGTAATGGATCGTGCAATCACGTCACGAGCCGTGAATCAAGAAACGGGGTCGTTTGGAAGACAACAAGTGTCTGCACGAACAGTTCGACGACGTTTGCAGCAGCATGGACTCTCAGCTCGGAGACCATGGCTGCGGCTTCCCTTGACGCTGCGTCATAGACAAGAGTGCCTTCAATGGTGTGATCAATGACGAACCTGGGCACACGAATGGCGAGACGTCATCTTTTCAGATGAATCCAAGTTCTGTGTACAGCATCATGATGGTCGCATTCGTGTTTGGCGCCATCGTGGTGAACGCATACTGGCAGCATGCATTCGTCATCGTCATACTGACCCATCACCTGGTGTGGTGGTATAGGGACCATTGGATACACGGTCACCTCTTGTCACCTCTCGTCCGCATTGACGGTGCTTTGAACAGTACACATTACATTTCTGGTGTGTTACGACTCGTGGCTCTACCCTTTATTCGAGCCTTGTGAAACCCTACGTTTCAGCAGGATAATGCCCGACCACATGTTGCCGGTATTGTATGGACCTTCTTTGATACGGAAAATGTTCGGCTGTTGCCCTGGCCAGCACGTTCTCCAGATCTTTCACCAATAGAAAACGTCTGGTCAATGGTTGCTGAGCGACTGGCTCGTCACCAAACGCCAGTCACTACGGTTGATGAACTGTGGAATAGTGTTGAAGCTGCATGGGCATCTGTACCTGTACATGCAATCCAATCACTGTTTGACTCAATGCCCAGGCGTATAACTGCTGTTATTACTGCCAGAGGTGGTTGTTCTGGGTACTGATTTCTCAGGATCTATCCAGCCAAATTTTTTGAAAATTTAATCACTT
>JAPDSC010010766.1:144117-158902 GCA_026290005.1 Latrodectus geometricus | reverse complement strand
ATATATATATATATATATATATATATATATATATATATATATATATAAATTATTTATGACAACTATTATTCAATCATGATTAATTTTGTTAAAAAATAATTACAAATCTAAGTTGATATTATTTCAATACTATTTGTTAGTTGAAAAAAAGATTCACAAAGTAAACATTTTATGTAACGTTATCCACAATTAATGTTAATGACGGAGAAAGGAAAGAGTATTTTAATTATTACTAGGAATTTTAACATACACACACACATACATGCATATATATATATATATATATATATATATATATATATATATAATATTAGTGATTATAGTAAAAAACTATCGCGATACATCAACCTCAAATTAAAACTAAATGAAATTTTGGTATAAGATAAATGACTGGATAAAATGTTGGTGCAAAACAAATCAAAAGACAGATTGAATTTCGAATAGTAACACTTCTTTTTTCTTTAGAACTCACTCACTAGCAAGAAACTATGAACAATTTTGGAAGGATAACTGTAGCAGAAAAATCGCCTTGAATGTACAAACCAAACAGAAAAGAGAAGCAATTGGTGTGCTTTCTTTATTAATGATGTCCTTTTTCACATGACTTTAATACTTTTTTCACATGACGACTAAAGTATACTGATTCTTTTTCGGAGATAGAAGAAATCAAGCTATTCTTATTTCCTTAGTTCATTGTAAGGCAGGGTCATGACTGAGGTTATAATTTTCAGCCAAATAAAAGACATAAAATGGAGTCTTTCATAGTGTTTATCGTTTTGTGAAAAACATTGCGTTTACAGAAAACAAGAGGGAAAAATTGTAAAAATCTTTTAAATTATAAAAAATTCATGTAAAAACTAGAAATATATTTTTAAATGAACGAACAAAGTGTCTTAAGAAATTATATATCTCAGAAATCATAGAAAACGTTTCGATCAATGTATTGTTAAAGTTATACGCGAAACTTGATAAGTAAATTTCAAAACGTTAGTTCTTCATTTTAATTAGATGATTAGCTAATTTTTTCTTTCTAGTGACCGCTTTATTTCACTGTTTTTATCTGTCGATTTTTACTATCTGCAAATTCTGCTCAATGTTTTCCAGTGTTTTGCTTCTTTTGCGTGTCAAGGATTTGATGTGATAACTAACTTTGACTACATTTCGCAAATGCACTGCATATCCGATATGACAAGGATAACAGTAAGATTTTCATATTCTGTAGACTCATTTTTCGTTAAATTGGCGTTCAGTAATTTGAAGAACAGAATGTATTGGAGTGACGAAAATATCTATAATGTGACTGAAATTCCTTTACGAGAAGAAAATCATTTGGTGCGAAACTACAAACAACTTCATCCTTGGTGTTTACTTTTTTTAAGAAGTTACTTTCAGATCGACAACAAACGAATGTTTGTTACCTAGAAATGTTCATTATCGATTCCTTTGTCGATACTCAATATTTCTCGATAGCAAGCATTCATTTCAGAAATGGTAATTATCGAATGTTCAATATTTTGTAATCAATCATGGAGTCTCGATTGACAATCAAGCAGCAATATTATGATGTGATAAATCACCATTCTAATTAGATTTGAAATATATAATAGCCAGAAACTTGTTAGTAAGTATTTATCTTCTTATAAAAAGAATCATATTAATCTTTAATCAGTTAACAACATACAAATGCAATTCGTATATTAGACATTGGTTCAGAATTTCTCTATTTAGGCACATAATAGATGTCGCAACCTCCTTTTACATTACATGAATGAGTTGAAAAATCTGATCATTTATATTACAGCAGTATCTGATTGTAGTGCAAATTACATATGTGCAGCAAATTATCTTGAAGTATTAAATCTAATTTTTTGCTGTGTATAAAAAATGGTAGGCAAAATATTCTTACTACTATTCAATAACTTCTGTTCTTGTCTAGAAATGCTACTTTATTCTTTGCTGATTGGCTAGCAATAACTTCCTACCTAAATATGGGTGCTCGGGCACTCTGGTATTCCTGGTAATGAGATAGTTGATGAGTTGGCAAGTGCTTGATCAACAACTGATTTTTTTGGTCCTGAACCAGTTCTAAGTATTTTAAAAAAGTTAATCAGAAACAGTGTCTTTGATCTTTTCAGGTAACAACAGTTTTTGAACTATTATAATACCAGTGATCAAAAACAAGCAAGGATTTTTAATAGTACATGTCCTAGTAAAAGGAAAAAATACTTATTAAAGCCCATTAGAAACTGTTTAAGGAATTACCGAACACTGCCACTTTAAGATACATCTTACGATAACGGGAGTATTAAATAATCTTATTTGCCAAGGTTGCCAATATATGGAGGAAACTTCATTACATATACTATGTGAATGTGGAACCTTTTATGCACATAAATTTAAACGCTTATGTGAGTATTTATTTGAACCTTGGATGCAGTATGATATTCCAGTTAAATGTCTCCTGAATTTTGCTTCAGCCACTGGTCTCATTAAGTAGGGGCTTTCTCTTCGGAATATAGAAAAATAGACCTTTGGTCACAGTGCTAGGTTCCTTAGGAACCACATTACTCAAAATCTAATCTAATCTACTTTCATTCATATTAAAACAAAAACACATAAAAGATATCACTTTCAAGTCCAAATGCAGACAAATTTTCTTGCCTCTTGTGGACTAGCTACGATAAAAAAGAGAAATATTCTTTGTATAAAATTGTGAAAAAAAATCGTTTGTAATAATGATTACAAACAGAAGTATTAACAATGATAATGACGTTGAAATACATTCTTCAAAGAATATGTTTTAACTAAATAACAAGGAAATAATATGTATAAACAACTAAACATAAGCAAAATATATATTTCCATGTTTATTCTACATTACATTATATAATATTTAATTCTTAGAAATGTCATCTACACAAAATGTAGTTAAAAAACTTGAGTCTATTACCTGAATTTCTCATATAAATTGCTCAGAGCTTAGTCCTTTTAAATAAATGTATCGCTTTATATATTTATTAGCATATAGATATATCACTAATGGTAAGCATTTGTAATGTGGTGTGTTCAATTTCTCTTTATCTGTTTTATTATATTATGTATTTTTGTTAGAGATTAAAAATTGTTCTTTTGTTTCGTAAACAAAGTGTTTCTGGGACTCTAATCGCATTAAAAGTTATATTTTCTATAGACGATAGAATAATTCCATGATTTAAAATTCAAGAAATTATTCTATGCATATTTACAGTCAGAATACAATTCTAAAAACAGACTATTTATTTATTAAGTTTAAAATAAAGATATTTGTCGATAAAGAGAAAATGGGTTCATAGGTATGTGTTTAGGTTAATTCTTAATTTTTTTGCTTTTTTACAGTTACTTGCAATAAATAGGAATAAACACTATTCCAACTACTGATAAAAAATTTAACTGATATTTCTTAAGAAAATTTCATAAAACGGTTTTATTATTAAAATTAAAATCAATAATAAATATAGTATAAAAGTTCTGATAGTATATTATATAGCGAAAAATATAAGTATTATAGTCATAAAATTTTACTAGACATTAAAATCAAAAAATCTCGGAAGGTATCAAAAGTAATTTTGTAAATGCATAAAAATTATTTACTATTAAAAAGTATATTAAGACATTTCAAATTATAAAAAATTCAAAGAACAATTAATTCATGCTATTAAATATATTTAACGTAACTCTACTTTTAGGAAGCTAATTCAGAATGTAGTTGAAAAATAATCAAAGTTTACTTAGTCCGTGTATCATGAAATAAAACAAGAAACCTGAAATTACATGTTTTCAAGGATAGTTTTACAAACAATCAATTAGTTTAAAACAAAGTATGAGTTCATCTATTCAAACAGTGTGATCAGTTTTTATGACTTATGTTTCTTATTATACCTCAAAACTATTTTTTTCATTTAAATCTTGCAAGAAATCTGAGAAAAAAATGCAAATAAAATTAACTAATTAAGATAAATTAGTATTTTAAAAGATAAATATCAAAGTTTTTCTTTATTTTCCTTGTAAAATAAAAGTAATTAATGAAAAATTAATATGCAGAAATTACAAATGATAAAAATAAGAAAATCAAGTCGATGCTCTATTGGGTGAAAATTTTGTAAATTATTAAATTTAATAATTTTGAAAAGCTTAAGCTCTTTACCTAATAAGTCGTTTTAAAATATTTGTCAACTAAATGATGAACTAGGAATTTCTTCCATTCTTAAGTTAATAATAATAAGCTTAAATTTAAACGGATATACAAAATATCTGGTTTATAAAAGAGGTTTATAACTGTATTATGTATGAAATTTATAAAATATATTAATGGCATATGGTATCATCCTTCATTCTATGTTTTCTTAATGATCATTTTTAATTTCACCACTAGAGTATACATTATATAAAAATCTCAGATCTTACAAACACTGGTTACAGGGAAAAAACAAGTGTTAAGCCGCATTTCTTTCTTCTACAGACGTGATGTTATTGAATAACAAAAGAAAAAGAAGAACGCCGTTGAAAGAAGGCATCATTATTTAAGGGTTGTCAAAAAGCTATATTAGGAGCCACTTTAGAAAAGGAGTTGAAAAGACGCCCGACACAAAGATTTTTAAAGACATTACGTGAGTGGATTTGATTGTTGCTAATTTTGACTAGATGAACTGCTATGAGCAAGACATAAAGAAAACTTCTCCTGCGACATACGAAAAATTAATGTACCAATTATAACATCTAGAATAATGTAACTTCTCTCTGTACAGATTGAACATCAATAAAATGCGATCTTTTCAGAAATTGTCCTTGCTTGATAGGGGATGCACAGAAGATATAAATTTGCCGAAAGTCATAAATGAATTTCTTTTTATGTGGCGTAAATTAGTATTTATTATCAATATACTTGTGTGTGACTTTATAATAATTTAATGTTGATATTAACTTCATAATGATTTAACTTATCAATCGCCGAAGTAATTACCTACTGGAAAATTACAATGTGTAAAAACACAATCAATATTATCATCGCACATACGCATAAAAATTAAGAAATTGGTGACTCATTAAAATCACGTGTACGACTTAAAAAGGTTTTAAATATATTTCTAATTCAATGTGATGATTTCAGTCATTATATTTATAGAATTCTATAATCATATAACCTATATAATTATTATTGTAATCTATAATTTTATTTAATAAACTAATTATAAAATAATGACTTGTCATGGCAAATCATATTCATTTAAAAATTACATATCAAGCCAAATATTTTTCCCTCTGTGAAGAATAATTCTATAGACATAAATAAAAGTGAAATTCATTCAACTATAAAATTAACAAATAAACATGATTGAACTCGATTGAAAACTAAATTTTCCACCAAATGTTATAGAAAATTTCATCTTGTTTAATGAGGATATTTTAAAAATAAATGTAACGATCTATAATACATGATACCTTTAGAAGTTTTCAATTTTTAATATAATGAATCATATAATTTTAATTAAAATCGACATTGTCAATGATTTTTCTTTGTGTGTATGTAAAAAAGTATGTAAATGTGGATTACATTATCTGATTAAATGGAAGATAACAAACAAATAAAATAAATATTAAGGCAAAATCAAAAAATTTTGATTTTTTTTAATTAAATACAATCAAAATATTTTGAAAATTCAGTAATTTTTATGAAAAAAAATCACATTTATTAATTTTTTTAAAAATTTTACTAGATTAAATTAATTAATGTAAAATTTAGTAAAATCGTATTTTTAAAATCTGAATAATTGAATAAATATTCATAAAATAATAAAAATATTTTCTATTTGTGCAAACAAACTAAATTACAAATATTTTCAAACAAAATTATTTAAAATTAATAAATATTTAAAATATACATTTTTATTTTAAATATCAAATTTCCATTTAAGGCCGTAAGAAATTGTTAAACTTAGCAAAATATTTTAATAAACACATCACATGTTAATAAACACATCATATTAACAATATTTAGTTTGTAAAGTGATCGTTAAGCTTATATCTGAAAAAGTATATATAAAAAAGCGTTCTTTGCCACTGAAATAAAAAAGTTAAAAAAACGCAATTAAAAATATATTTTTTACAAAACGCAGTGAAAATTTTCAGAAAACTATTCGAATAATTGATTAAATTTAATTTGAACATATTACGACGAAAACACATTACATATTGCATCAAATCAATCTAATTTATCCTCAATATTTATTTGGAAAATTTAAGCATCATGTTAATAATAAAGTTACCAAAATAAATCACAAAATAAAATTTGTCGACTTTTATTTTGATTTAGGGCATAGTTCCTAAAATACATGCAATTTTGAATTTGTTAAGCCCAAATTTTTTTTTTTTACGCTGTAACGCTGTTACAATGATGAATCTTTTAGAATTTATGAAACGTGATTTAAAAAAAAATGCTGTACTTGACATTAGTTATAATGTATAACAATAAAATAGCTTAAACTGTCAAATTAATTGAGGTACTTAAAGGACTGGACTAATAGTGGGAATTCAATCAAAAATTTCATAAAGATACAATAAAAATAACAAATATTGTTATTCATCTATAAACTAAATTTCTGTATATTTTTTTATAAATAAAATTAAAAAGCTTTAAGTAATGTCATCTTAAGTCAAGTAGGACTACCAATTAATCATGATTTTTAATTATCTAAGAAAATTTCCAAATACGTTAATTCCAAAACTGCCCTGAAATTAAAAATAAACTACGAATTGTGATTAGTGTGATATCTGCCAATTAATAACATAATATCTGACAGGTGCTGTAAAATTTTGTCTGAGCATCATTCGACTATTTGCTTTCAGCCAGAAATTTCTATGGTAACTCGAATCCCAGAGGAAACATTAGGAAGCATTCACGAAAATGAATGATTGCGACAATCATAAATATAACGTTTACTTTTCCTGTTCAACAGTGGTTAAAATATAGTTTTTAAAATTGATCCATAAGATCAAACATTGCGAAAGTAAAAAAGAAAAAGATTTTTCAAGAAATGTTGTTAACAAAACTGATAACATGAAATATTTGAATGGACTTATAAAATAAAAGACGCATGGTATGGTGAAACTTTTAAAAGCGAATGTTTAAAACAATAAAAATAAAATACTTCTTATTACAAGTAGTAAAATAAAACATCACCCATATCTTGCTGTTTCTAACTTTTAAAAATTATTTTTCTTTGAGATCAATTTATTTTTAGAACACTCAATAGCCATTGCAAAGCTTCAACGTCTATTTAGAACACCTTAAAATCTAAATGATAATTACATTTTTAAACTATATATGAAAATTATAGGTTTGACATTATCCCTGTTATTGTATCAGTAATTAGATTAGAAATTTTGTAACACGTGTTTCATTAAAACCAATTTAATTTTTAGATAAGTGTATTACATTAGTAAATATAATCAGAATAAATCTATAAATAATAAATTTGTAATTTTGGTTTTGATTAGATATTCAGAAAATTAATTCAAATACTCTATTAAATATACCATACGGATCGAGAAATACAATCCCCAATTGAAATAATAATGGTTTTGTTGGTGCTAATCCCGTTTCCTAACCTCTTTGAAATTACTCACAATTTTGACGTTTTTTGAAAATTTTTTAGATTGTACTGCTAATTTCTTAGACTGTACTAAAACTGAGTCTTCATGTACCATCATAATTTCGATTCATAATTTCGCAATTTTTGAACACATAATAATTGATTTCTTCTTCTAGGTCAAAAAGAATTGTTTTAAAAATAGCGAAAATGACAAATAAGTGAATATTGCAACTAAATAGAAAAGTATGAGACTCCTGCATTTACAGAATGAAATATTATAAGCAAATTTTCATCAAAAATTATAGATGCAAAAATCATAAAAATTAAGAATCTGCATTACTTTTCTAATTAGATAATGTTGATTTCTCTAAAAAGAAAAAGATGTAACAAAATAATCAAACATTCAAGTAAAAATTAAACTGTTAGATACTTTTCAACATCAAAGTTTTAGGATTAGACACTATGCTCTAAGCATACTTCAATACATATTTTTAAGCTGAACATTTTTCACAAGAAATAAATACTAAAAAATATATCTTCCAATTTTGAAGAGAACTGTTTGTAATGTTCCTGAAGCTTCATAACATTTTGAAAAACCATAACAATCTAAAGAAAAACTAAATTTTATTAAGCTATTGAATGTGATTTATCTTTGAAACATCAAAAATGTGTTCCATATTTTTTATACTATAAATATTTCATTCAAAGTAAAAGTAGTTTATGTGTTCGGCAATGTTTTATTGTTAAACATCAGTATCATTTTTTCAATAAGTTTTCAAATAACAATTATTACAGGTACTTTTTTATTAATAATAAATTGTTATTATTATTCCTTAACTATATTTTAATATACGCTCCACCCAATTTGAAGTTAAAAGGAAAAACATTTTAAACACTAATTTTTATACATTAGTCATTATAAGGCTAGATAATATAGCAGGAAGAATGAAAGTAGCTTGTATTTAAAATTTTATAGTTTATTTAAAGAGCAAAATATTTTCCTTTTACAAAAATATTTTCATCAGATGAATGTATTAAAATTTTCTTTTAGCCACAATATGAATAATTTGAATGCATTAATTTCTTATTAAAATATTTCATTTAAAAAATTCTTATAAAGTATTTACAACGACAAAAAGCAATGCACATAAGTTTAAATGCAAGACTAGAAATAAATTATATTTTTCAATTATGTAATTTTGAAAATTATAATTTTTAAACTTCACTAAATTATGATATATGTATCATTTACAGAATTCCTCTTCAAGTGATTTTCTCCATAAAGTAAACTAACAATACTATAAAATGTAAAAGAATCTAATTTTTAAGACGTTTCTAACTAATCAGTTTTTAATATACACAAAAAACCCGTGGAACATTTTTTTTCTTTCCCAATAATAAAAGCCTATTATAATAAACGCATGTTATAAATTCACATATCCGAATTTGTTTGGTGAGAATTTGAAGGAATGCGAGGTAAAAGAAATAGCCATAACATTTCTCAATGCAGAAGATCAAATCTTAAAATGTTTATTGTGGTAAAATTGCGATAAGAGCCAAATATTCAAAAGGAATTGAGTCATACAATTTTTTATATTTATTCAGAGAGAAATCTCTTATCAAAAAATGATGTCATGAACTGTCATAAGTGAAACGTATAAGGAACTCATTTTCGCTTAAAAGCGTCACCTGAACAGCTTTTGAAATCGAAAGTTCAAGAAGTATTGTTGCGCTTTTAAAAAAGTGGTAAAATTGAATGAATCATCTTAATATCTGTTTCAAAATAATCAAACAAGCATTTTCAAGAACTGAGTTAAAGATACAAAAATACCTTTGATAAATTGTTCAATTGACTTTAATATTTTTCAGGAACATATTTTAATAACAACTGCAGCAAATTATTTTAATTTAATTTATTGCTTAATTTAAATTTGTTTTTAAAAAGGTGTGCAATTGCATATGCACCAACTGCAAGTATTGTTTTGATCAATATGGCCACATAAGAAATTTATTTTTTAAATTATTAATATAAATTATGATTGTTTTTAGGTTTATTATTTCTTCCAACTTTGTAAAAAAGAAATTTTCTATTCTGTTAATTTTTTTAAATCAGAAGTAATTTATTCTGATTTTATTCATAGTTTTTTCAGGTCTGGTGATTAAAATGTTTAGAAAAACTAAAAATTAGTTTAAAAAATATTACAAGCCACATATGATTGAAACATAAGATTACATTATTGATTCAACAATTCTGTCTTGCGTTGAACATTCAAATCAAACACAAACTTAAATGTGACATTTGTTTATTAAAGACATTCTAAAATTGAGAAATTATTAAATAATATTTTTTCTGGGAAATTTTTTTGTAGGCAAATATTTTAAGAAATTGTAATGAAAGCTTACTGAAAAAGATTTAATTTGGATTTCTTAAATAAATTTCAAAAGAATTTTCATATGTAAATAAAATAATTGACTATAAATGCAAACAATGCTGGTTATGTTGAATAAATTGTATTCAATTTTAAAGGCACGATATAGAATGAAAATTTTAACAATTTCTTAGAAACAGAGTTTACACAAATTAATTTAAAAAATTGTAATTTGCGAATTTAAACGCTTTATTAGTTTTAATACCTTTTGGTATAAATTAATATAAGTATCTAAAAATTTTTAAATCCTAATATTTTTATTCGTTTTATTAGGCAAATTTTAGAAACATCAATTTTATTATAAAGCGAAATAATTTGTGACTATTACCAATGATTAAAATTCTGAATAATGCATCTTTTAATATTTTTAATTAATATATTTGTTTGTTATCAAGTTTTTAAGAGAAATTAAATAAAGTTCGGAAGAGATAAAAATCAATAACTTAATTTAGAAAATGATTGGAGGTGCAATTTTTTTATACTTTTATGATTACAGAATCGTAAAAAAGATTCCAGTTCTACAATGTTATCATCGTATTCCAATGATCAACCAAGCCTTTCGTCTGTCAAATTCTTTTCATAAGAATAATAAATAAGACTTTTTTTATTGATCGATTAGGGTTTGAATTGATTTTTTACCAGTTGACAATTACGGAAACCATGACGAGATTCAATACAATTTCAGATCAACTTGGTTCTCCACTTCCTGATCACCTCTTTTCTCCCATGTCCCCGATGTTGGCGTGAAAATATGCCTGCGGCATATAATTTTATAGTAGCGGACAGGTATTTTAATTGACTGCGAGGTGCAGTGGGCGCCAGGCTGGAAAGTCTTTTGAGGACAGCTCAGGGCTGGTGATTTTCATACATGTCTACTTTGACCACCCGCAGAGTTCCTAATAAAAGACTTGCCACTTTTGAGATTCTGTTTACACAAACAAAGAATCAATTCTAAAATTGACGGTTACAAAATACGGCCAAAATTTTCATTTTTATTTTTTAATACAATTTTTTATATCTCAAGGAGTAACAATAATTTAATACAACATTCTAATATACACAGAAGCGAGAATTACTCATAACTAAATTTAATTAAAAATTTATTTTAAGTATTTTTTAGTATTCTACAATAAGTTGAAAAAAATGAATCATTAAATTATAATTGAAAATAAATATGTTATAAAATAAATAGAAAAATGCATTATAAAATGCATATAACAAGAAATTGCTTTTAGATTAGTTTTAATTTTAAAAAGTATTTTAATAAATTGCGAAAAAAGAAATCCACGTTATATTTTTACTTGAACATTAAATAGAACTTGATTCGTATTCCCTTAGTATTAAAAGTTTAAAAGTGTTTTAAGGCCAATCTTTAGGTTCTTAGGGGATGCTACAATTGCTAACAAACGATGAGCTTTAATAATTTTTCACATTTTGCAAACAATTTCGACGAAGATACACCCGTGCAAAGTGCATCTTTAACATCAAAAATACCTGAACTGATTCGATGATATTAAAATTGTACGTAACTCGCTGTTACAGCATAATGACCATAAGCACTATTCTCAATTTTAATTGATTAGCATGTATTTTTATCTTTATCAACGAAAATTATAAAATATGCCAAATTTTCTCTTTGTTGAATTCCATTTTTAACACTCTTTAACTCATAAATGAATGGACCAAACAAAAAAGTACAAAATAATTTTTTACAGCAAAATATTAACTTTTGAATGACTATAAATCTGAAATTTCTTGATCGACATTTTATGAAATATCAATCACTGCAGCTTTCTACAGAAAAAATAATGGATTAACTTTTATTTGAATATTTAAAAAGTTAATATTTTTAGAACTAATATTTAAAAACATAAAGTTTGAAAAAAGTACTTATTTCAAAGTTCGAAAGTAATATTAATTTATGCTAATATTATTATTAAATAATAAAAGAAGAAACTTAATAGTCCATAAAATCTGCTATAAAAGTATTCGAAAAGTGAGAACTGATTTTCCATTAATTGTGTGTCAGATACATAAGTTAAATAATTTTCAATTTCACTTCATAAACTAATGATGCAAACTAACTAATATTTTTATTAGAAATTTAAAAATATTTTCAAATGATTATTATTTGTGTAAATTACTTCTTAACGTGTAATTTATAGTACTAAAGTACATCTCATTATCTTTTATAAGATAATATTTTAAATTATTAAGTAAAAAGTCACAAGATAAATATTTATGCAAAATTATAATTATCACTTATATTTTCGTTATCAATTACTATAAGAACAAAAATGTTATATTTGTGAATAGATATAAATTGCAAATATTTTTATATTATTGCAAATATTTTTATTTTATTTACATAGTTCAACATTTCAACCAATAAACATGCAAAATCATTTTTTAAGTTTAAAATTACTAGATTATTTACTAATATAATTATATTTTTCTACAGAAGACAATGAATTGGTTGTTACGATTATCATGACCAGAATGAATTCTAACATATTTATTAAAATAAGGAACTAAAATTTATTCTTGAAAATTTGTTTATATTTTACTACCCATGTATTTTGTAAAAACAAGCTTTTGCTTATCTTATTTATTTAAATTTTTCAAAACATCCTTTAAATGTTTTTAATGAAGTTTAAATCAATTACGTTTGTTTTGGAAGGGAATTTGCATCGAAATGCAATACATGCTAATATTATATATTCTTATATTATAATATTAATACATGCTAATATTATAATATTAATATACCACAAGCTAATATTATTACATTCATAATTATACAAGATTAGCTGAATTTTTGTAAAATAATTCATAAAATAATGGAGATTTAAATTGATAACTTGAATGGTTATATACATTTAAAAAAATATCTTATTCTTGTGTGTACTCTTATCACAAGAGAAATATCTAAAATTTGTCAATTTCATACCAGATACAAGCAAATGCGACGCCATCTATTAAGACAGTTTATATTGTTATTTCGAGGTTACGCTTAGCAAATGATTTTTCAAATTTTTAAAATAGATAGACTATTGATATTATATCAAGTAATGTGAGTAGCTAAAGAATAGGGCAACTTTTCGAACTACTATTTTTCTATGCAACAAACATTCAAAAAATCTATGAACAATACTATCTATGATGTGTTCATCAATCACCTAACTATCAAGTTAACTAAAACATGACATCAAATGAAATATCATCAAAAGTAAACATAAAATTGGATGGCTGGTAATAAACGAGAAAACATGTTTATAATTGATAACACGCGTAGATGACCATGACTAAATAGAGATGCACGTTTGTATTTTAAAATACGTATACGTAATATTTACAAAAGAAAATGTATTCAAATAATAGAAAAAAATATATAAAAAATTTTTATTATAAAAAATGTATGTGAATTATTCTATACATGCATGCCACAAGTTTGTTTACAGCTTCAATCTTTTATGAATTACTAAACATCAAAACATTTCAGGTCTTTCAAGGAACAATAATATTATTTTACAGCATTCGTATAAATAGCTTTGAATTTTTTGCTACAATTCACTAAACTTTCAAGTACTTTATAAACTGCAAGCTGATTGAATTTTAGGTATTTACCAACTATACGAGACAAAACTCAAAATTTTCTAATATCATAAAATAATTTATTTTAGACTTCAAATACAAATATTGAAGAATATTTTTCATTGAATGCGAGAAATATAATGCATTTTAATATCTCGCCAAATGTCCATCAAATGTCTCGCGAGTCTAAATCTAACACAAAATATAAAAACTCTAACTAAACATCTTAACTTATGATTCAAATAAGAATAATTTTAGTCCGAACAAAATCATAATAAAAATACGTAATAATAATTTTAATTAAAGTAAAGTTCAAAATGAACACGTACAGTGATAAAAATTTTTAATGCATCTTAAATTAATTTTCGTTCAATTTTATTCTAATGTAATTTCAGATAATCATCTCCATTCACTATTCCACATCCTTGTGCCACTCAGAAGGACTGAATGATGGGCTGCTTTCAATAATATTTTCAAAAGCATATTAATAATACATTCGGAATCTACACTTCATGGAAAATTCTGGAAGTTACTACTTTAATTATTATGATTGTTTAAGAAAATGAATTTTGCACTAAATGTCAAAATTTTCAATAACAGTTTAATTATAAATAAAAATACGAAATTTATAAGCAAGAAATCTACAAATTTCAATTTGGACTTCTTTTTAATAAACGTATGAAATAATTAAGTGTATGTATGAAGTAAATAATATAACTAATAGCAATTATAGCTATATTTTTTATTCTTATATTAGTTATATTTTAGTTTAAAATATATTATTTAGGAAAATAAATTGTGAAAATTAAAAATGTAATTACAGTACTTACGTTTAAATTATTAAATTTTCAAAATTGTCAACCTATTTCCGTTTTTTATGGATACTTTTCACATGAAAACTAGAGTAACATAAATCTCGTATATTGACAAATATTATTATTTATCCGTATACGAAAGTTTTACAAGCAAGAACTTATTTACTTATTTTGTTATTTATAATAATTTTAATTTATTACACACACACACACACACACACACACACACACATACATACATACATACATACATACATACATACATACATACATACATACATACATACATACATACATACATACATACATACATAAAACA
>JAPDSC010010766.1:126680-143717 GCA_026290005.1 Latrodectus geometricus | reverse complement strand
TCCTAGATTATCCGAGAATATTAGACAATATCAAAAATCTTCCATATTAAATCATTTTCCTTAATGTACAATTTTTCTATTTGGTACTTAAAATTGTTAAAGCAAAGAAACATGCATGTAGGCAATATGCATTCTTACACAAGAATTTGAATTCACTTGAAAAGAAAATCATGTTTTCTCAAATAATAGGTTTGCACTAAACCAGGAAACAACATTATATTTTCCTAAGTATCCTAAAACATTTCTATTGTTATTTAAAAGGTCACAAGAATTCAATTTAACCTACTTCTTTTTCAACAAATGCACAAAATATTACTGAATAATTTAATCTTTACTGACTGACCTAGCCCCACAAACAAACTCATAAACTCGCACTTCAAGAATGATTTTAGCAATCATTTACGCGAAACTGTCTACTTATGAAAGTAGGAGGCATACTACCTGCAAATAGTTTTAAGTTTATCTTTAAGGATGTAATACGCGTGGATACAAATTCTTTAGAAATATAAGAAAAATTATTAAAATTCAGTTGAGAAAATTTAAAATGTCCTGTTTCCTTATCAACTAAAATAAATAATAAATTAAAATATTTAAATAAACATATATTTATAAGAATAATAGATATATAAGGAAATTTTTAGATGTGATTCAAAAAAATGAAATTCAGCAGCCAAACTAATTAGTGATAAAAATTTAGTTTATATAAATAATGTACAATAAACAAGACATATTAATATATGTCTTCTTTACTGCATATTAATTTATTATCATCATCAGTCAAGACATATTAATTTATTTCTTGAACTTTAGACTTTTGCAGAACTATAATTTCATATTAAAAGCAAAAAAATATATTCACGTTTTAACACATCTTACTTGTACAATATGTATTCAAATATATAATTAGATAATCTGAAATTTCAGTAGTTTTTTTTTTCTATTTTGTTATTGTTTTATATCGTAAACTTTGGTTCGTAATATTGCTAAATCTTTAGGAATATGATATTACAAATTCGAATATTCATGCAGAAATACATATTAAAAATTATAATCGCTCTGGTTTTATCATTTATAATTACCTAAATTTGATACATACTAAGTTCAAAGTATGGAAAGTAAAAATAAAGTCAATCTTAAGAAATATGTGTTAAACTAAATATTATTGTTGAATTGCATTCTTCAATATGTTTGAATATATTGTTAACAAATAAAATAATATTTATTTATATAGACTCAACTATTATACACAAGCTGGCAATTCACAGTTTATAATAGGAGATTATGATAAAAATAAAAAATAGAACAAAATAAAAAATGAATATAAAAACAAATGATGAGACTTTTAAGATATCTTAGATATTAATAGCAAACTTTAATCATTAGTTTTTGTATCCTTATTTTTTGCTCCACAACGAATTTGCTCTTTAATTAACGTAATGAAGTGTCTTCTCACGGTTTGCCATTTAAGATCACATATTATTTATTATTGAATAATTAACTTAATATAAAAATTCATTTCTTAGTTATTGGGAAAATAATTAGATGAAATATATTTTTTGCTGACCTAAATAAAGGAAAAATATTATTTGTAACAAAAAGCAAAATTCTGATTCATAAAAAACGGCTATTGTATATATTGTTTTCATTGTTATTAATAATTTTCAAATTCTAACAACAGAAAATCAGGTTCAATTTAAGGACAATGAATTTTATTGCTGTTTCCCAGTTTATAAAAAAGTCAATTTATATATAGTTTAATTCCATAAACCTCTTATTTATAATATATATATTTAAAACATACAAATTCAGCCATGACATCGATTTCTCAATCTATTTAAAGTTATATATCTGTATGTGAAAATCTCGTCCACAAATGCGTATTTTAACTTCTTTGACAATTTACTTATTCATTAAGTTTTCTTTCAGAAAATCTTTAACTAATATCATTAATTTCTGGCGAAAATTATAAAAAAAGATTTATTGACAGTTTATTTCTCTCAACAATACATAGATGATTTAAATAACAAAAAATATCTAATTAATAATCTAATAACTATCTTAATTAATAATCCAATAATTTTTTGTTTATAAAAGATTTCAAATATTGTAATATCTAACAGTAATTTAGATATATTATACGTCATATATGCTAAGTATATATATATATATATATATATAATGTCATAGTTATTTTAAACTATTCATAGACATTCTAAATGATTTTTGTGTTTCTTCAGGATAGGATTTCATACTTTAGTCATTGGAAGTGTGTGTTTGTACTTGCCAAAAAAAGAATATTCATAAAATGTATCGGCTATACAAGTAATGTATCAGCTACACGATATTTCAGTGAATTCTCATTTTCATTGAATCAACCATCTCGGAGACGTTACTGGTAAAAGCCCGATGATTCAAATTTACATTACCATAAAGATATCTTTCATAAACTACAGTCACCAAAAGCATTCCATAAATATAAATTTAAGCTTTAAAATGTTGGAGACTTGCATTAATACTTATTTATGAAAGCATCACTCAGATTTAATCGGTCAGCAAGATGTCCAGCATAAGGTTAAAACTGGAAGTAAAAATTAATATAGAAAGGATATTTATTTGGTAATATTAATTTCTTAAACTAAATTAACATATTTGAAGCAGTTTTAACTGACTTTTTAAAATATTTTAACAGATTTGCTTTTTATGCTTCTCTTCTGATGCAAACAACTAGTTACATTATTTACACTATTTTTACGGGACTCATCAGCCAGCAAACATTAGACTTTATGATGAAATTTATTCTTTTTATTTTACTTTAAAAATTATGATAAACAATAATTTACTGCTCATACAATTACGTATCTTTATATTTTATCTATATATATTTTTTCTTTATTAAAATTGATTCACTAATTTTTATGACGTTTTACAGAATAGAAACTAATGAGCAATTATTTAAGAACTGCCATGCTAAATTTTCATTGTAAATCATAAATTAATAAGGAATGTTTCATTGAGAAAAAAAGGTACAAAATGGGTTTAATAGTTATTTATGATATAAAATGTATTGTGAAAAAATTACATATTTTTAAATTAATGGAAACTTAATATTAAATACATGTTTGTCGGTTTTACTTACCTTTGAAACCACTTCTAAAATCCAGTTCAAAATAAAAAACATTTTTCAACTTAGGTTAAAAAAAAGAAAACTGATCGTTATGGAATATTTTTCTAGCGAAAGGGTTACATTCGATAATGGTTCAGTTGCGTATCGCGACGTTTAAAGAAAAAGTAAAGTTACGTCGCCAAGGAAAGGTTGCATTCTTTGAACTTGAGAATCATTTTTCTTTATTTAATGGTTGGCAGCACTCACATTAAACAATCATTAGATCAAAGGTTACTAGCTGCGTGGGCGGTCTAATTTTAAAAGAGTTCGATTTAGTATTTTACCGAATATTAAAGATTGATGCAGTGAAAGAATTTCTAACTAAATATTTATGACAATGTTACTTTAATCTATTATAATTTCATTATACATTTAAACTGTTATTAAAATTATCTAGTTTTTATTAATTTCCGTTTTGCAGCATTTTCTGCTCTGTAAACCGTTCTGAAAGTCAATGATACGTGAATAAACTATCTTCCGAAAACGAAATAGATAAAATAAAATTGAAAATGTACTCGAAATATTTCATTTCGATCACTCAGTGTAACCGATTTACTAATGACAAATTAGAAGCTCTTATAGTCATAAAAATATACTATTCATCAAGGCACATAGACTTTCATGACTTGGGCACATTGAGAGATCATTTGATAACCAAAAGGTTAAGACATTGGAAGCTCCGTGTACAATAAAACAACGGATAGACCAAGGGAAAAGTGGCTTGCTGAAGCCTTCAACGATCTTAACTTAAAGGTCTCCAACTGGAAAATTAAAGTTCGTAAAAAAGCTGTTGGGAGGAATATCACCCTAGGTTGTAGTGGCAATAAAGATGAAGAATATATCCAATTTTCATATAGACGTTTATCTTGTTTGTTTTAATCAATATTTAAAGCAAAAATTGATTAAAAAAAACTAATGCAATGTAAATGTGTGCAAAATTATAAGCTAGATTTTACACACATAATTTTTTCTAGCATTTTTTTAATTCTTGGAAGAAACAAATATATCAAGTTTCAACGAAAGGTAAAATATATATTTTCAATGCATTTAAAATTTACATGAGATGAAGGCTAAATGGAAATTTTCTACCTATACCGACTTATTTTTGTTACCAATGATATTCACTGTTCTCCATCGTGCGTTATCATTAAATTCTATTATCACGAAAACAGTGTTCTTGTAACACTTAACAATGTTTCGTCGCATTAAAATTTTGGGACGAGATCATTTGGCAGTTAAAATTCAGCGACATATAATTCTATGTTTAAAAAAAGATGCGAACATTTGCCAGAAAATATAGACATGGTAACAAACAAACTGAAATATAAGAGATAAGAAAAATTGTTCTATCGTAATTAGATGAATAATCATAACTATACATTGAAGAACTAAAACATATTTTAATTCACAAGATTTGACCATGCCATATTTGACAGTATGTTGAAAGTTCCACAAAATATTTAAAAGTTTTTCCCTTTTTAGACATTCCTCCATTACAAATTGCTTCTGTTTATAGGACACCTAGAAAATTGTTACTTCAATATTTATAGCTCCAATATTTATCATTGATGTAAGAGTCTTTGTAGGGTTATGTTACGAATTGTGGCGCACATCACGAGCAGATCATTTCTATTTAAGTGATTCAGTACTTTTCTTTTATCTTGCTTTAATTTCATACCAATTTCATTCAAAATAAAACATATAATGTATTCCACCATTAAAAAAATGCAATTCAAATTCACTCTAATATTGAGGTCTTCAATAGCTATTGGAAATTCAAATCCTAGAACTCTTTTCTGATTATTTTAAAATTTTACTACTTCTTAGAACTTTTTAAATTAAATTCTTTTAGAAATTTCATTTGTTTATTCAAAGCAACTATTAGTTAGAAAATCTACAAATATTCATTCAGACATGATTTTTTCTGAGTCCCAGTATGCTGTTCGCATATAGTAAAATGATTCTGAAAGCTTCGAAAAATTAAAAAATTTTTAAAAAATATGAAAACTTTGAAAAAATTAATAATTATTTGAGATTAACTATTATTTTGGAAACAATTATATATAAGATAACAATTTTTTCAATTTATCTGAACAAGTTTAAGTGTATTCTTTTGAATTAGAATTCTGTATATTAAATACAAAATCAAGTTAATGAGAGAAAAATAATGCCCCCATCTGTAACATCTTTTCCTAGCTTTCTCCAACGCATAAAGAATAAATATTAGATTAAGCTTTTCCAACTGAACCTGAATTAAAAAATTAATTATGCCCAATTCAAGATCTATCTTTTTTTTCAATTATTACATCAACATCATCAACTCTCAGATGTCTCACTCCTAAAATGGTTTTACTTTCCATCACTACATGGTCTTTCAGTACCATTTTTTTAATTTAAAAACTTTCCAATGATCTTTTCTTCAATTCTTTAGATTTTTATTGCAACTGCAGTTAGAATTTTTTTCTAATATTTAATTGGCTATCCAACAGCTTTTAAAGGAAAAGTTATAGAATACTTTCATCTAAATTATTGTCCAGTTGTTAAGATTTTATGAATACAAAGTTGTAAAGTTTATAAATAGTTATTGTTTAATTTCAAAAAATAGAAACGTCCTTTCTAATTTTCTTCGCAAAAAGTCACAGTAACATAAAAATGAACTTTTCGCTCAATTTATCTTCTGTAAAATACCATGCCATTAAAATGATTAATAATAGTTTTTTTGCATTCTTGAAAATTTAAAAATTGAGAGTTTTCTACGAATCTTGTAATACAGAATGTAATGATTTTCATTTATATACAGAATGTAACTATTGACTACAGTTCTTCAATAATTCAAAATTTAAAAAAAAGTAGTCTAATTCAAGGGTTACAATGTAAAATATTATAATGAATGGTACTAAAGTTTTCTTTAAAGTGCAATCTCTAACAAGGTACGATATAAACATGATCATAGTCATAAAATTTTCAAACCTTTTTATGAAAATAGAAAACACGTTTATATATATACATTTGAAAACACATTTATATTCTTATGTTCTAATTCATCTGAAATCACAATCTTGTTTTAATTAAACTCATTTTTAAACCAGACAGTCACTTATATTTTGTCCAGGAATGAAATTATATTATTATTATTATTCTTTAATAAATTTTCATTATGTTTGAGAAAGGTTGTTTTTCACTAGCTATAATCAGCGACGCCGATTTGTCTTCGTCAGTTATTTTATGCCTCCGAAAAGCAACTCGCAGCACGAAAAGATCACAGCACGAAATGCCCTGAATAATGATTATTTTATTTGCCACACCTTGGCGGCGTAACCCAATAGATTTACTTGTAAGGTGACGGAGAATTTCCTTGGTGTTTTATCTCTTTTCATGTATCTGTTATAGAGATTATTTATTCTAAGTACTTTCTTTAAATAAGTTACTTAAGTTATTTATACATTTTTTCTAAGTGCTTTGAATTGTACATTATTTAATGAATTATAATTATAAAATAGTTACAAAACAATTTTACATACTTATACTCACGAAAATTATTTCTGCAAACTTAAAACTTCAAATCAAAAAATTATTTTCAAAATATAAAATATTATAATTTTTAACTATATTCAAGCAATGAATGGAAATTTGGAAGAACACATATTGCAAATGTTTTGTTTTTCATAGAATAATTTTAAAAAAATTAGCAATATCTCCAATAAATTTTGGAGTTCATAGGAAATTACATAAGGCTAAAGTTACATCCATAGCTATAGAGGTGAAAGATTTCAATTTCATTTATTGATATGTATGTTCAAATTAACAAATGGAGCATTAGAGAATATTTATTAACATTTCATTATCATGATATTCCTATTAAGAGAAACCATAAAATTAAGGGAAATAAACAAGGCGAAATTCAATGTAATTGACTCAAAAATTAATAAAATTACTACTTAATAAAATTACTCATAATAATTTATAAATTATTATGAAAACAAATACATTAAAAAAATTCAATTTCATTCATACATGAAAATACTGCCCATGTTCATTGTCATCTTAAGCATCCAGACAATTATACAATTTTACAAAAGAATGATAGTCTGAATTGTAAGTGTAAAATAATAGTATAGGTGTGAAATTTTCAGCATCAATAAAGAGATAACATTAAAAAAATGATTATAGCAATAAATAAATAGAAAAAATTAAAAAGGGAAAATTCAAAATTCTCATTTTTGAATTGATTTACTTCTTGAACTTATTTAGACTGTTTTTGATAAAATCTGGCAAGGCCAAGTAAGCATCTAAATTGTTAGTGCTCTAAACTTAATTTTAACAATTCCTGGGTTCAACTCCTATACCGACCGTAGTTGTTTGAAATATATTAGAATACATTTTCAGTTCTAAAAATGCTAATAATACTCACCCTTTTTATTAAAAAGTGACAGTAACCTACATACAAACAAATGAACATAAAAATTACCTAAACATTAAGAGATTTCATAGCTTTGAAGAAATTTCATCAAATGTTGAAATTAGTGTGTAAATTAACTGACATGCATATATATTAAACACATTATTTTTCAAGAATTAAAAAATACGCATACAACGATATGTATTTTTGTTTTTAGCTGTAACAAATTCAACCGTACTTTCCTATAAGTTGAAATGTAATTGAAGCTTCTAACATATACGAGTTGGTAAAGTTACACATAAAAAATAAATAATTCCTTTACATGAAATATTAATTGTGGTAATTCTTTGATAAAATCTTTATGTACAATAAAAATGCCCTTTTAAGAAACTTTTAGATTTTATTGAAGTAATTACTGTTATTTTCCTATTATATGTACAGTATACTAGAAAACCATAATCCACGTTAGAAAATGTAATTTTGAAATAAATTAAAGGTATGTTTATTTCCCATTTTTAATAATCCTATCATTAAGTAAGATTCTATCAAAAGTAAGATTTTATTCTAACTTTTTGATGAAAGAAAAAACGTATTGCCATTAAAGCGACACAAATTCTCTTCTTAAAAAGAAGCAAGTTAGGAAACCACTCTGTAATTCAAACTGACTTTGATTTCTCCGATGATTGACACGCGGAAAACGGGAAGCACTCTCTCACACGCGTACCATTTGTGTAGAATCTTATGAAAAGATGTTAAACCAGGTCTTGGTGAACCAGAGGTGATTATCGCCCAACGCAAGGGTTCATTATAAGTTCTAATTACTCGGTGATCAGTCACGATCACGATACACTTCTATTATGACTGCGGGAAGAAAAAACACGTATCAAGTAAACAGAATAAGTGAGAAGGTTAATTTCAAACCGTGACCCAAAATTTGTAGATGTGGTCATCAAAACAAAAGCAACTGAAATAAATGTATCTGCTATCTTATTACTGGATTCTTGTCTTGTAAACAAATGCTGAGGAAACAACAATTATTGATCATAACATATGAAAATATAATTAATATATTTTATGACATTACAATTTTAAGAAGATAGATTTCTAATTAAAAATAATTTTTTCGGGATGCCAAATTAATAAGCCAATTATATTACAAAATTACATTTTCTTAAAACCTATATTCAGTTAAAATTATAATAATATTTTTCGCTGAAGGCCGCTTTAGAAAAACAATATAGAGTTTAAAATATCAAATAAAAATAAATTATTATTATTCCTCAACTTTAAAGAAGAAATTTATTGAACTCTAAGAAATGTTATATTATTATTAATATTTTTTAAAAGAGTGGGTTGTCAAATCTATTATTAATTTTCCTTTGAAAACATTTTTATTATGTATATATTCATCCTTAAAAGTAGTATTAGTTGTTGAAAAAGTTAAAAAGAAGTTTTACATTTTTTAACAAAATTATCACTCATTTTTCTTAAGTTTTTCCCAATTGATACTGCTTCATCTAATTTATCATGGAGAATCAACACAATATATTTTAAGACATCAATTTATTTATAAACTCAACCCTCTCTTTTTATTCACAATAAATCAAATTATTTATTCAGAATTTTTTTTACTTGTTACAGTTTAATTTATTTTAATTTAATAAAATAACATTTAAGACAAAAAGGACATTAAAGTACATTAGGTGATTCACACTAATGTATCTTTAAAAAGTGCTTAATTGGAAATGGAAACAGCAGTATTGTATTAGACGAATCTTATCAGTTTTCAATGAGAACTCACCAGAAAATTCGAAACTTTTCATCTTTACTTTTTAACAAATCTTGTAGTTTGTAATTCTGTAATGTTTTAACTCTAGTTTCCTTTAAAAATCTATTTTGATCTCAATAATTATGGTAAATTTTATAAAAATATTAAAATTATAAAATTTTTGTTTGAGCAATTATTTGATTACAGTTTCATTTTGTGACAATATTTATACTTGAAAACAAGTATTTCGCTATAGGAATAAAACTAACAGTTAATCTCAGCAATAATTAGAATCCAATTAAAAAAAATAAACCAGTTTTTTTATATAAAATATGCTTCAAAAGTCTGTTGATTAAAATTAATTTTCTTCAAACTCATTATTTTTATCTCTTAAATCATTAATTTAATGTCCCATTATCAATGAATATGTTTTTCTACATTTTGAAAGTATTAAAACAATAATTATTATTTATGTTTGCATTCTAACTGAAAAACATAAAAACACCTCCATAATAAAATGATTTTTACACTTTTTCATCTTCATTCTTGATAAGTTACTTAATATTTTGATTGATAAAGTAATAATATTATTGTAATATTTTATAAATTTTTTCCATTAAGTTTTTATAAAAAAAAACAGTTCAATAATGAAATTATTTTTAATAAAATAGGTAAATTATTTTCAGAATTATATTGAAATAATTTTTACTTAGTTTAAATTGTATTTTAACGATTAAATATTGCAATCTTATATTCATAAATAGAATTTTAAGCAGATTTCTTATTTTCAAACGACAACCAAATAGAGAATCAGGGTGTGTCCACTAATATCAAATGAATGTTTTCAACATCGATATTGCAAGCATAACAAATTTATCAAATTTTCAAGAGGACCAATTATTGCTTATTGTCATCGGCACACCCCGGTATCTCAATAACGGACAGATCGGAGCACCAAATGATCAAAGTGAGATAAAAATAAGCAGCACCCCCTTATCTCGTATGCAGGTAGCGATTTGGGTTAACAGAAAGAAAAAAGTAAAATAAGTATATTTCACCAAAAAAAAAGAAAGGAAAAAAAAACTACGACTTTTCTCTTCATAGTGTATCTGAATAATCCTCAGGCAACAATGCCGATTAAAATGATTTGTAACAGTTCTCATTGGATAATATATGGAGAGGCAATTTGTCATCCATTTTTTTCGCAAGAAGCGGTATTAACTTTGGAAAATTGTTTTGATTATTCGATCTATGAGAAATTAATAATTAGGCAATTAATAAATTGTTCCTTAAAGATTTATCCCCCCCCCAACAGAATATTTACAAAGCTATAACTAATTCGATTATTTTTAAACATAAAAAGAATTTTTAAATATTTGATATCAACTAAATATTTATAAAAATTTTGCAGTATTTTCAATGAATAAGGATAAACACATATTTCAAAGCACATGCATATGATACACTATGAAGAGAAAAGTCGTAGTTTTTTAAGTGTACCTATGTGTAACTACCTATGTTACATTATAAAAAATTAAACTTATTTTATGTATGAATAAATTGCAAATGTTTTTAATGTTAATTACAAAATTTTAAAAAGTCATGAAAGAAATTATTTACGGTCAAATTATTTCGATATTATAAATTTCTACAATTTTTTTTAAAAAAGGCTAAAAAAAAAAAAAAAAAAAGACAAATTCACAAATATTTTTTCTTACAAGTACCGTTGACTCTATAATGTAAATTTACTTCTATAACTACTTTATTTGCAAACTTAATAATAATTATAAAAGTTACACTTAAGCAATTTAAAAAAATGCCTATCTAAAATAACAAATTTATAATATACCTATTTTTTTTACTTATTATCACTTTACTATTTTATTTTGTATAAAACTGCTAGTTACATATTTAGATATTTGTTGATCAAACTATAAACGTAAAAAAAAAAACCCGAAATTTTTGCACTATATAAAATTAATATTATAAGTTAATAACTATATTATATCTAATAGATATAATTTTTATTGCATTTGAATTAACTTATTAAGTTAGAGGATAGGATATTATCCTCTTTTTTATTCTAACAATCAGAAAAAAGTAAATATTTTGGAACTATACATTTTACTCAACAGTCGGTAGTTAATATTAAAAAAGTTGTTTCAAGGCAAAGTTTAATCATATATTAATCTGTACTTATGTATACAAAACACTCTTTATTTATTTCAGTTCATTAAAATAATATTTATTTAAAATAAAAGCAATGTATTTTATAAATAGAATGAATTATTTAAATATAATAATCAGGAATGAAAGAAATCGAATAAAAAGCATCAAAATAGAATACATTTAAGATAATCCGCAGATAAATGTTTAAACATTTTTAATTTTTTATTGAATATTGGTTAACAATGTAATAGTTATATATTATTATGTTTTATTAAATATAATTATTTTCATTACATATAATCTTGAAAAAATAATTTATGTTATTTCAAATTATTCCTTCAGGGTAATGAAGCCAAAATTATACACAAATCAATATAAATTTATGTTAAATCATAAATCTGAAATATAAATAAACTATTATTTCAGGAATATTTGTTTTTGATTCATTTTCTTTGAAAAGGTAAAATAACATGAAAAGAAGTATTCACACATTTACTGGTAGACATACAGATGTAAATCAGGACATGCGACATTACAATTATTTCAGGTACAAATATTTTTTACGAAATCTTTAACTATATCCCAAGTAAGTTTGCAGAAAAAATAAGAAAATTTAAATCCTTCTTTACTGTCAGAATGCAACATGAGTTACAAAAGCTCAAATGATATACGAAAAATGAGCCTGTCAAAGTCAAAAAAAGTTTATACAATGTATTGTTCATTCTCCGCACCCATTAGCCTTATAAGAAACTCTTTTCTACTGTTTTTTCCAACATTTTGTAAGCAACAAAGATTTTGGCCTGTCCCTTTTGAAGAATTACATTTTTATTTGCCACCGCATTACTTTTATGGAACAAAAAAGACTTTTAAATAACGACATACTTTAGTAGACCTTTCATCGCTATCGCCACTCCCCGCTGACTGTCTGATTTCTCTCCACGCGGCGAAAGGCCAATCTCCCTTCTAAAGAAAATATATTTCCAATTCTGTAAGTTTGGTTTTCTGAATTTTAGAGCGAGATCTTATCTCTAATATAAATTTACAATATCTTTTCAACACATATTTAAAAAATGTGTTATGAAATGATAATCGTAAAATGAACGCCTCATTTTTACATATTCCATGATTGAAACGAACTAGGGAATTAATTAACTTTAATGTAAAATGTATTTCTTCAAAAAAAGAATGCTTAGGGCTTTTTATCTGTATAGTTTTAATATAGATTATTATTATTGAAAAAATTAATTACTTTGTTTAAAATTAACATGTTTCAAACAAAATAATCAATATTTAAGAACACTTTATTCCTTGGTTTTTTCAAGAAAATTGTTTTATTAATGCTTAGTGAGAAATTGAAAAAATGTATCTAAGACTTTAAAATATTGAAGGGAAATATTATAAAAAGAATCTATGGCTTAGATCTGTTAAAATATGAAAAATAGCAGAATGCAATGAACCACTGCACTATATTAACTTGGTTAAAAAACCTTTAATAATTAGTTTTAGCAGAATATTGCATTTTTATTTATTAATAAGGTAAGAATTTCATAAGGAAATATTAGAAAAAGAACAAGATTTTGTGCATTATAGTGTGAATACATTTTCTTATTAGTTGTTAAAATCTCTAAAAATCATGTAAACTTTTATATCAATTTTTTATTTTAAAATAAATTTTATACCAACAAAAAAATTAGTGAATGTTGGAACTAAACATATATTTCTATAAATAAGTTTCCATTGGTAAAAGATTCACAAAACTGCAATTAACCTCAAACTTTAAATTTTGCTTAAAAAACTTTACATTTCATTCAATTTCCTTAAGATTTTATTATAATTTACATAACCTCATTCGGAAATGATTAGTTTTTATCACAACTGCTTATAGAGAGAAATTTAAATTTAAGTTAAAAATTTTTATTAGTTAGTATTATAAAAAGTTTATTATTTAGTATTAGTTTTTAAAAAAACCATAATACGAGTTTAATAGAATAAGGTATAATTTACGTTTTATAATATATATTATAAACTAACAAATTTGTAACTAGGAACCTATAGTAAAAAATAACTTTCTGTCAGATCCTGATACATAAACTAAATACCAATTCAATACTTTAATTAGCTTTAATTAATGGCATTTTTAGTAGATTCAGTTCAATTAATTGAGAGCTGAATTCACATACAAAATCATTACACCAATAAAAAAACATTGCCGGCACAGATTTTATTTTTCTGCTATCCCTTTTTCTACAGGAATCCCCAGTCTTCTATGATTCAACATTCAAAAGAATTTATATTTTAAGTTAATAATATCGGTAAAATTAGCATATAGACAAACATATGAATATAATTTGTTATACATATATAATCTAGTTACATTTTCGTAGTTATAAACTATTTATAAGGACAAATATATAAACATAATCTATTCATATGGTTATGTACACAAATAAACGTGTACACAAAATAATTAGTATAAATATTTTTCACCACAGATATACGTTATGCATAAAATAATTTTAATATAATATAAACATATAAGGAAATTTTTGGTTAAAAGGAATATTTTCATTAATATTTCGTTGCAGTCTTATATAATATTATATATGTTATTGACAGATAATTTTCATCTTGTCATCCGAAGATAAATTAATTAATCGTTACTGAAAGAATTGTTGTTTTTTATATCATCATCATTACAGAAATTTTTAATATAGCTATTTAAGATTGTGTAGCTTTTAATAAAAGTTCATGTTTATAAATATATTTATCTTAAATTTATCTAAATTATTTATTATATGAAAACTTATAAGCACTTTCAGTATCAATTATATATTCTCCTTTTCAAAACTCCTATATGTTTGATCTTATCACTAGGTAAAATTTATTTTAATCATACTTTAGTTATATCAATTTGAAGAATTCATACTTTCTTTAAAAAAATTTGAACTACAAAATATTTATACTTTAGTAGAATTGTATGTAATAATTTTATATAATAAATACTATTTTTATTTAATTTTTTTAGCCTTATTGAGGGTATATAACTGTAATTTCGTTATTTTATGCCAAACTTAGAAGCTATGTTGTGGAAAAACATGTTTTCAACTATGAAGAGAAATTAAGGAAAGTAATATTCAATTTTTACTTTTTGCAATCATATTAATATATACAGTACAGACTTATCGTGGATTATCTTCTAGTAGGACAGCATTCTTCAGAGCGAAAGATCCCAGATTCGATCTCAGCCATTGTTGGAAAACGCCGGATGAAAGTGCTCTAAATTCTTCAAAATTTGATCGTTTACCGTGAAGAATGTTTGGAAATTTTCCAGGCTTCATCTTTATGACACTTCCATATTAATCACTATCTGTGATAAAACCTTATACACTGTCTATAAAAGAATCCCACCTAAGAAAAATACTTATATTTTGTAGGAAAAAAAAGCATTTTATATTCAAGAAAGAGTTTCAAATTCAACATAAATAGAACTATTAGTAATATTGTTTAACAAAATGCTAGTTAAAAACAAAATATAAATCAGTATTTAATTTTCTCTGAATCGAAACTGTGAAGGATACTGCAAAACCACCTTAGTTTAAAGTGTCATAAGGAGAGGAAAATTTAAAATAAATGATCATCAAATGTAATTAAATATAAAATCCTGACTCCTTTTCCTAACACTATTTCCTGTCTAATCCTGAATTAGACTTTTACCTAAAAATTATTTCAAATCCACTGTTTATGAGGGTAATAAATATAATATGGAAAAACTGAAAAAGTTATACATCAATTTCAAAACTTCTGGCCGTATTAAAAAAAGTTCTTTAAAACAGTAATAAGTTTTAACTGGCTAGCAGAAAATGATTACTTACTCTCTTTAAACATACTTTATTACTAATTTTATAAATGATTAAAAGCATTTTAAACTTATATCTTAATGTCCTATCCCTTATAATAATAATTGATAAATGCCATTTCTTAAGTTACTCTCAATTTACACCATCTTATAAAAAAATCACGATGACATCTTGTGAATTGTTAATATGTTTCATAATTTTCAAAACAGAATTTTTCTTTTTTAGCCTAGTCTCTGTGAGCTTCATTCATAAGGACACTGTATAATTACAGACAAATTTTATTTAATACTTCTGTAAAACAAACGTTTAAACTTTCATAGAAAACACTTTAAAGTTACAAAAGTTTAATTACTTTAAAATTATAAATATATATATATATATATATATATATATATATATAATTTTATCCGACTGATAAAGTTGAGAATAATGATAATGTATGTATACTAAAGAATTACAAATATAATATATGCGATTTTGATAGTGAAATAGAAATTGCCCAAATCTTTTTCGATTGTTTCAAAGATTTTTATATTCTTGATATAAATTGAATCGAAACTCACGAATTTTTTAAGGTGTCAGCCTGTGTTTGAGGCAAAATTTTCTTAAAAATTAACTTCCATTTCCTTTAGTTTGTTTTTAGATTAATTATGATGTAAAAACATTAAAGTAGCCAAACTTGTAATTATATATAGCATTCTTATTGCAAAATTGATTTATTTTGGCAAAATTTAGTAAAATTTTAACAAAACGGCTAACACTCTATTTAAAATTGTAACAAATCAATCTTAAATTAGTTTTAGCATACCTGACCATGTTCTTTGAAATGTAACAAAATATATGAAAATTATTGAGTGATAAAGAAAATATGGTTAAGAATACACAGTGCAATATGAATCTTTTACAAAATTTTACAGAACATTTCCTTTAAAAATTGCTATAAATGAAAAAGTTATACATATATATTCACCATTTTGCTTCATTTCACCGACAATAGCACTTAAAACACGAAGGCTATTTCATGCAAATATCATTATTACTTGAGGTGTCGTATATGCCATTTGGAGAATTTGTAAAAAACTAAGTTATCAGAATATCAGCTTTAAAGTAATAGCTTCACTTTTAATAGCAATGTTACCAATTTTACGAATGCTTAAGTCAAATAACGGCCTGATACTTTTGGCTATTAATCAACACATTATAGAAAAATATATAAATTAAAAATATATTCAAAAAAGTAAAATAACAGTTTTTTCTACTTACTGTTTGAAAATGCAACTTCCTGTTTCGTTTTACAAAATTCACGTGGCTTAATTCCTATTTGACATATAGTAAAACAAAAAACTGTTTTGGAAAATGGAAAGTTCTGAGTACAAGATTAACACATAAAAAAATGACAAAAGTAGTTGAAAATCAACTGTTCAACGCAGATGGGTACCTTAAATTATAAATGTATGTTTAATTAAAAACTCTAACCAATTTATTATTATATATGTCGCCTAATATTTATTTATGTAGCATGAGATCGTGAAGCTGAAAAAATAAAAATTTGATTATATCAAAATAAATAAATTTAATCTAATATTTTTTAAGAAAAAACAGTATTAAAAATTTAACAAAAAGGAAAAGTGCTTTGATTTTATCATGATTTAGTTTCTTTATCTGATTTGAAATGTACTTA
>JAPDSC010010766.1:112434-126280 GCA_026290005.1 Latrodectus geometricus | reverse complement strand
TATATATATATATATAATTGACATGATAAAAATGTTACGCCTTTTAAAAAGTTTAATTACAGAAAATATTAAATCATCCCATAACGTATTTTTTAAATAAAATTGCATTAATATATTTATTTTTTAACATAATTAAATATAATTTGATATAGTTAAACTATGTAACAACGTAATCATCAAAAAGAAATTAAAATTGAAATAGTATTTTATAATTCAGTTTTCATTTCCTATAATAGTGTTTTTTTACAGTTTGATATATTAGAAAAGTAAAAATGATTTTTAGGTATATTAAATCAATATATAGAAATAATTTTTAATATAAATCATATTATTCGAAAATATCCATCTTAATCAAGTCCCATTTTTAATTTTTTTACATCAATGAGCTTAACAATTAAATAAAACATATGAAACAATTATAAATTAAATTGTTTCTTACCCATAAAGTACAACCAAAAATATTCCACAAGCGCTAAATCAATTTCAAGTTTTATGCATTTTCTTTTAGCCTCCTCACGACAGTGTTATATTACATTCTTGGCAAAAATCCTTTTATTTTTCTCATTTGAATCACCACAGGCAGTCTCAAAACAAGATTAAACGAACACCTAAGAAAATGTTAACACCACGTTGTCAAAAATTGTGAAATAACTTTTGATTGCAATAGCTGTGTGAACAGAAAGAAACACACTTCTGCTAGTGTGATAGAAGGTGAAAAAATAAACAAATAAAAAAAGATCACTATGATTACAATTATTTAAACACAACAGTACACGTTTTAGCTAGAGATGAAAACAAATGAGAAGAACGGTGGATAGGAGTAGGGGTGAGAAGTATCGCCTAGAGTTGACCTTTGAACAAGTTCTTAAGCCTTTAGACGTGGATTCAGGGTGGGGGATAAAGTGCGCCCAAATCGATTGCTCTCTCTTGTGCCTTCCAGTCACAATAAATAAACAAAACATAATAATAATAAGCAAATTGAGGGCAACCTCAAAGTGTCCCCGTTATAGAGAAATCCTCCTTTAGTATATCAGTTGTGTGATTGGATAGTCACACACCTTATCCAAGGAGGCAGTGGTCATTTAAATTAAGAGTCGATCCCTCGTCTCATGCTATTGGTTCGAAGAGTTTAGTGGCTAACAGTGTGCCCCACTTTTCAATTACTTGGGTCAAATGGCGGATAGGGGGAAGGGATTTAGAAAAATGACATAATAACTGTTCACCATTCAAAAGAATTTCAACATTGAGGTTTCGGAATAGTTCTTTCAGTAGGATAAACATAAAATGCCTCAAGCAAGTTTTTTTTATCTTCAACTAGCTAATATATTCCATTACCTGACTTGTAAAAACAAATCACAAGATTTGCATGTAAACATGCAAGAAATTCTGAAATGAATAAGTAAAAGAAAAACAATTAAAATTTAAAAAGTTTTGGAAAATATTAAAAAATTATATAAATTATAAAAAACAGTTGTTTAAAAAAAATAATAATCTAATAAAAACAAATTTTTATAGTTTCTTTCGTATATTCGGGGAAATCATTTAAACAGCAGCTTTACTTGTTGTGATTAATAAATAATATAGTGAAAAAATAGGTGACAAATTTCATGTCAAAACATTTTTATAAAAAAAATAGGTCTTAGTTTTTCATAAATATGTTACGTACAAATTGTATTTTATTAAATTTTTGAAATCGTATTGTATGCAAATTTTAGGATATCAAAAAAGAAAAGAAGAAACCAAAAAATCTCGCTAGAAACCTAAATACATATCAGCACAAAACAGAGTTTAAATAATTTAAATACCCGTATATTTGTGTGTTCAACAGAAATAAGATCAAATTTAAATCTAACGATTCAAGTTTCTTTTCAAATCATGATTCATAATTATTCATACATAATAATAACTTGATCAAGTATTAAGAAAACATGCTTAAAACAAATTTTACATGCCTTTATTCTGATAAGAATATCGTTCACGTAAAAAATAAAGGTTAAAAAAATATCAATATCAAAGAACAAAAAACAAGATTGACAAACATTGCATTTTTTCTATTTTTAAAACTTAATTTATAGCTATTTACTAAAGGGGAAGCTAAAAATATATCAAATAATATAATCTTGCTGCACAAGTAAATTTCGTGATGAGTTCATTAATTGATAGCAGAATTACACTCAGAGAATAAATTAAACATAATGCAATAATAGAATATTTTATTTGACAAAAACTTATTTTTATTTATTTTTATTTATAATTTTCTAAATTATTTTATTCCTGATAAAAATATTCCGTAAAATAAGATTAATACATAAGTAATTGTAATTTTTGTTCAGTAAATTTGTTTAAACTTAAAAAGCGAAAGTATTTTATTATAACACACATATTTGAGAATTGTAATAAATAAATGTACATTTAAGACAAATCTGTATTGTGAAGTTTTTTAACATTTTATGAATCATACAAGGTTAATCTTAGAAAAAAACCAGATACTAAAAGGATGCGAATTTAGAACATTAAAAGATTGTAAGACATCCGCGTTTGTATTTTGAGTAAGTAGAAAGTAGGCTATTTTATTTATATAGATAATTGCTGTGAATAAGAGGCCTGTTTGTCTGTTTGCGGAACCACGTTAAGAAAATACTTTTTAAAACTTTTTCAAAGACTGCATAAATAAAATTGGGAAAACGGAAAACAAGAGTTCCTAATTTAGTTTAGCGTATGTTCAAATGTGTGAAATTTAACTATTTTCTGAAATTTTATAGAATAATAACTTGCTAATATTTATTTTAATCTAAAATTAATACTAACTTATTTGCACTGCTTTTTTGGAGTAATAATAGTTTTCTGCGAATTCTTCTTACGAGTAAGTATATTTCTCTGGGTAATTTAGTTTCTCTCAGCCATTTTTCGTAAGTCAACATTGATATACTGGAATTAAAATTAATAAATTTAATTCCGGTATATGTATCTCTTTTATAAATTTTTACATTTAAAAACTTGTTTTCCATTGACATCTTCCTTTTTAAAATTCTAATTTTCATTTTTAATAAATTAATATTTTTACTGTTTTTGTTTAATATTTTAGAGAATTACAAATAATCACATTTTCACTAAGAAATAACTAATTTTTGATTAAAATGATACTTTATTTTCTTCAACGGAAAAAATTAAAAAACTTTACAATTCATTCTAAACATCATATTTTAATAAAGATAACTAATAAGAACTTTAGTTTATTTTAATATTGTGCATATTTTCGCATCGTAGCTTAAACCCCGGCTTTTTTTATGCTTTCCAGCTCCTGTTATAGTACAATTAATTTACTTCCAATGTAGTCAAAATAAATAGCTAAATATGTAACATAGCATTGCATTTATAGAAAATTATTTTTAATCTATATAAATTTCTCGTAGAACAACTATATTTAACTAAAAGTTATTTTCATATTATTGACCGCATTAGAAAAGTTATGATATTTCCTGTAAAACTCAAAGTGCAATCTTTAAGAAATTAAAGACCAGTTATTTATAATTCTAAAGCAATAAATTAGATGACTAGTAAAAAAGGAGAAATGGGGAAGATATTCACCACACATTAATTTTTTATCTCTTTATTTATCTTTAACCTTACACTCAGTTTCCCGGGTCATAGTTCAAACCGGTGAAGGGAGCTGGTCTTTCTTTATTTAATTAAAGGGTATATATCTGGCTCACATATCGCGATCATCTCTAAAACAGTTTTTAAAACAAACTGTTCCACCACGTCTGATGCTATTACGGATAAGAGTAATGAGCAAGGCGCGTCTACCTATAAAAGATACCTGGTGTGCACGCGGCACAGCATTTGAAGCATTTATTGGGCACCCGCGAACTTGAATTACTTAATCCTTCACAATCGTATTGTACAGACACTTGTTCTTCCGCATTAGTTTGCGTTTCACTAGTACTTAACCAAGCTTACATTTCACATGTACGCAAATCACATGTACCACATAAAATTCTATCAAATTTAAAATTTTGTCAAAATGTAAAACTTTTACATTACAAACTGCTTTTTATCTTCAGTAACTTATAAGAACAATATTTATATCTTTCATTATTTGACTAGGTTATTATCATTCCTTACAATTCTATTTACTTTTAATTTGTTTCAAAGCTTTATATTTTATTTATGAAATCTTAAGTTGTAATCAAATCCTGAATCAACATAACTTTAAATTTTTAAGTAATCGAAATTCCCAAAAATTTGTCATTTGATTGAGAAATTATCTCTTATTAAATTATTTTTATTACCAAGTAATATTGAAACTGGGGTTACTGTTCTACATAAATCAATTTGAAATGTGCTTATAGAAAAGCATGTGTCAATAAAATAATATATTTCTAAAAGTAAATTTTTAAAGTAATTAAAAATCCAGAATATATACTTTCTATGAAATTCAATTGAATTGAATAATTGTTTTCAAAAATACTTTTCTTAGTCTTTAAAATCATATTTTTGTGTAAGAAATACATTCACAAACAATAAAAAGTATTTCTCTTCGAATTAAGATTCTGTCACTGTATCTCAAAAGCAATTTAAAAAGTTACATCATTATTATGTAACATTCAAAACAGTTAACCTGTTTTGAATATTATAATAATATTCAAAACAAAATGATTAAAATAAATTTTTTAAAGCCAATTCTCAGTTATTTGAATAATCTTTAATGATTATTTTACTTAACAAGCTTATTCAAGAAGCGGATAATTTTCATAATTATTAAATAAAATTAAAAACTTTAAATTGAAAAAGTACTTTAAATACTTGAAAGAACTTTTACAATTAAAGTTTATTTTAAATATTAAATTGAGTTTATTTTAAATGAAAAATTAAATATTTGATTGATTATAAACTTGATATAGACAGGAGGACTAAGCGAAAATATAATCCTTCGGCAGAATTAATTAATGAACCAGAAATATATAAAAGTAGTAAAGATTTAATGTAAAATTAGTATCATTAAAGTTTTTTTTTAATAAATTACAAAATTTTTGAATCGTTCAATTTTGAATGATTCTGGTAAATTTGAATGATAATAATTCAGAAAAACATAACAGCTTATAAAATACATCAAATATCCAACATTTCTTGCAAAGAATATTGTGTTAATTAAGTTATTTTTTATTTGTGGATTAGATATATAATCTAAATGTAATTAGATTGAAGAAATGTAACATTTAATAATTTGTTATACTTATTTGCAACGGACAAATATGTTAAAATGAGCAATCCTAGAAATTTTGAAGAATTTATTTAAAAATTATATATATTTCATTTTAAAATTATTCTGAAAGTATTTTCTAAATATCAATATATTCACAAGCAGAGAAATTAAATTTCAATAAACTAGGAAAACATATTCTAAACAATAATTTCCCGAAAAAAAGTTGCATAGTAATCATTTTTATATTTTTAATTATTACAAACATATTTGGGTGTGAGTTATTTTATAAACATGCACCTAATTATTGCAAACATAATTATTAGAGTTTGCTTCTTATGATATTCTCCAATCTCTCTTTATTTAAAATCTCAATTAAAATTTAAAAAAAATATTATCTTAAAATTGATAAAAACCATGGATATTTAATGCAATTGACCATTTAATTAATGAAAAAAAATTCTTTTAAATGTTTAAGCAAAAGAATTAAGCATTATTTATAATTTTTTATAGTGATATTTCTTTGAAATAAGTAAATCAAAATTTATCTTTCTTGAAATTATTTTATTTAAATCGATCTAAAGTAACATATAAACTTTCAATGTAAGCGGGAAAGTATAAATATAAATATTTAAAATTGTAAATGCATATAACTTTAATACTTTTCTTTTCGCCTTAGAAAAATTTATAGAAAAAAAATTTTTTTTTCAATCCATTTATACACATTTGGTTGGTTGTTTGGTTGATTGCTATTTAATTATATTTATAAAAGGATTTTTTTAATAGCTAAAATAAATTTTACAAATGTTTGATTATAATTATTCTGGTGAGGAAATGAGACATAATTGTATCATTCGAAATCAATCTCAAAATGTTTCACATCCCCATAGGTTTTTATTCAATCAATGCCATTATTGCTTCTCTGTTGAAGCTCAAGCACCAAATCAAATTAGCCTACATTATAATAGTGTCCTCATTGAAAGAGCAAAATATTAAAGTCTAATTAACTTAAAACATACCGCAACACATCACCGAAAAAGAGTACTTCGTTAATCATCGCAGGCAAGCACCCCGCAGGCTGCGTCCGTTGATCTGCAACCTCCGGTACTTTTTTAAGACGAAATGTTAATTGACCTTTCGTGAAACTTTGTTCCCCACCCATCGCACCAATGAAACTTTCTTAAGCTCATTTAATTATTGTAAATGTTATCAGTCGTGCAATAAGTCCTTTTAACAAAGAGTTTTTTCTCTTATTCAGATTCTGTTTTAAATTTAAGTAATTGTATTAAAGTGAGAAAATCAAATTCTTGCGGTTTATATAGATTAAGAACATAATGTTTTCAGTAATATTATTGACTGTGTGCAAAAAAACATATAAAGAGTTGTCCACCAATATTTTCAAATTGCATCTTGCATAAGTATTTTGTAGTAATAAAAAAATTACCACAAAATATTTATGCAAATTTTCTATTTATGATATGGAAATACCACAAAGTATTTCCATATCATAAATAGAAAATATTTACTAATAAGACAAAACGCATTTTGCTGCCATTTTAAGATAAAGGAATATCATGCACTATCAATAACGAAACAGCTTTTAAAAACTTCATAAAGTTGTGAAGTTTAGAAGGTACTTTATTAGCGTAGCAAATTTTTTTTAATGTATTTGTGCTATAAATAATTATTTTTGAAATAAAATACGTGAGTAAGAATCTTTTTTTAGTAATTATTTTCTTTTGTCAATTCTCTTGGCACTAAATCAGCTTGAGACAAAATTGGCTACGACGGCACTAATACGTAAGAATCATTTAGAATACAATGTGCCCAAGCATGCAAAGTTTATTTTATAACATTTTCAATTTTTCTTCAAGTAAATACAAAATAATACAGTATTAATATAATACCAAATCATAAATTATCAGAGTACAATTAGCAGAAGCAAATAATTTCAACAAAATGATAGATTGAATTTACGTTCTTGTTCTTATGAATCTAAGCAAATTATTATTTATACAAAATTATGCTTTATTTACAAAATTAATGGAACTAAATATCTGAGTGCTTATCGCCCCTCTATAAATTTTGTTTTTATTACAAGTGGAAAATATTTTATTAAATTTTTTAAATATTGATGAGTGTTAATTCAGATGCATTCTTTTTTACAGTGAAAATAAATATTGTGTAGCATGAATATGAATATGGCAAGTTTTATAGCATTTTATATCATTTAATATTACTGCATATTTTGATACAATAAGGGAAAGCTGAAACAGGAATCTTGAATACGTTAGATCTAAAATGCTATCCCCTGTAAAAAATTGTCCATTTTAAACTACTGAAAATAGAAACTACATTTTCTACGTTAATAAAATAGTATATTATACCAAATATGCACTTATTATTATATAAATAAATATTAAATTTTTGAGCAAACTTTAAAATGAATTTATATCATTAAACTTTTCGTAAACATGACTGATTATTAGAAATAGCTTTTTTCATTTTATGTAAAATAATATATATATATATATATATATATATATATATGTTTCTTTTTTAGAATGATCAATTTACATATCAGCTTTATCCCAGATTTCAATTTCTTTGTAACGTTGAAGTGTTTGTTACTTGCATTATTATTTAAAATTTTATAAATGTATTCCATAATTTCTTTCTTGATGGAAAAATTTTTCAAACCTATTAATTTGTCTTTTCATCAAAAAAATTAATATGGAATTTTTACAGTTGAGTGTAACTTAAAATGAAAATTTGAAATTAAAAACGAACTTTTAACTTCAGGCGACTTTTATTACACTATATTAGAGTATTTTTTAATGATTTCCAAAGGAAATGAAAGCACTTTAACCAAAAAAGAAAATTAATCCATAATATTCAATAAATAATATAGATGGAGATACATAATTTGTTGCACACAAGCAACAATTACAATGAATGATTATATACAATGAATTTATGATATATTCATTCAACTATCAAAAATTGAAAAAAAACATTTTTAATACAGTGAATTGGACGATAATCCAGAAATAACAAATGTACATTTACTATGCATTCCTTAGTCGTTAAGCAAAATAATTTTACATTACACGCATTTTATTTTCAAATATCTTTTAAAAAATTACATACTTTTTATTTTGAAATATTTTTTATAAAATTACAGACAATTTATTTTACTAGAAAAAATTTAAATCGTGGTAAACGTGTTTTATATAATTTGTTTCATTAAAATCTTTGTATTACACACATTTAGAATAAATCGTTAAATAATTATAAAAATAAAAATTCGAAAATGAATGACATTTTAAAATACTAATTTCATTAATCCATCACAAAATATTTGTTAACCTAGTTATGTCCTTTGCAATAGTTATTTTTAATTTTATAAATTAAAATACATGTAATTAAATACTTCACCAAATTTTATATTGAACAATGTGTTCAGAAAAATGTTAGAAAATACTCATTCAATCAAACAAAACTGCCATTAATCTAAGCGCATTCCTTCAGCCAATACCAATCCTTCTGGGCCAAGGCAGTGGATTAGACTGACCGGGACACTATATGCAAGATACGCCCCACGCTAGAAGCATTTGAATTCCTTCTTTTATTTATTTTTTTTATTATTATTAAGCAATATTGCGCCCATGCTGGTTTTATCTACTCAAATCACAAACTCTGATATCCAACGTGGACATTAAAATGAGGTTGTCTAGAATTTTTGTTATTGCTTTTCACCCTCAGGTTTTTTTGCTTTACTGGAAGAACAAGAAGTTGCCGTGTTGTTATTGTACAGATAATTCTATAAATGTTAATTTGCCTGAGGGTGCTTAAGAGGAAGAGTTCAGAGACAATTTTTCATTAAAACTGAAAATATAATAATTCCTTTTAACGAAAGGTGGAACAAAATTACCTATAATTATATGAATCATAAAATTATTTTTCTTTTAATTTTTGTCTTTCATTTTGTTTCTTAGCATTATATTAAAGAAATATTAAAACTACTACATTTTTATGAACTCCTACTTTCTATAAACAGAAAGTAAAAATTTCTAGGTCTTTCTTCCTTAATACATGGAAGAAAATATGAATAAGCTTATTTATATACATTAGAGTTCAAACACATAGATTCAAAATGGATATAGTTCAGACCCATTGATTGAAAACGTATGTTTTATCAAGCGTTGCATTTAACGACTTATATATCTAAGCACTTGAAATCCATTTATATAAAATTTAAAATATAATTTCGGTATTCAATGTATCACATTTTAAAAAATTGTTTTAAGTATATTTTATAGCTATTTCTTTAGATTAATTTTCTCCTTCGAGTTAAAATTTCCAATTCAACAATTAATCGTAAACAATTAATAAAATAATTCAAACGGATACACGAAATAATTATACGCAAATCAGACAAGTGCAAAAATTAAAGAAATAAAATAAAAATTATGAAACAATTGATTAATTCAAACTAGTACAAAAAATTTTATTAATGGTAAATAATGTTTTGAACAGAAGCAATGAATTATTTTCAAAAAATTTAAATGAAAATTTTTTTATTTGAGGTATAACAACTGTAATTATAGAATATATATATTATTCTTATTCTATACTTATATTACCAAATAACTATCATACATGATTATAGCTTGTAATATCTAGAATCATGTTTGAAAATTCATAAGACATTTTTTTAAATATAAACAACGTTATGTCTTGATTTTTTTACTATACTGATTGGCAAGTAAAGTGGTGGCATAACTTTCACTCGGCAACAATTGACCAAACGTTTTTAATTGATGAGAGATCTAAATATCATACTGACCACGACATATACTTAACACGTTATGAATAAAGAAATATCATAGGAGTATAGTAACTATAAAGTTATATTATGATGGCCTCAAAATCAGGACAAAGTAGAGCTAAAAAAAATGTAATAATTTCTTTTCAAAGTGGTGGTAAAGAGGATGAAAGGTTAACAAAACATACAGAACCATATCGCACAGTTGCTTCAATTGATTAATTAATATGAGGTCTGCCGAATGCAAGCTAGTAATATGTGGTATCTATGATGCTGCCAAATCCTTACGTGTCCATCATAATATGTTGCATTCATAGCCATATATTGCTTGAAAAATGTCTGACGCCATTTCTTGTGTTCATATTTATCATCAATCACATCATTAAAGGCATACTTATGAATGATTTAGGTTCAAAGGTACTCAAATGCATGATTGTCACGTTGCAGAAAAAATTTCATTGTATTGTTAATGCAAAGGAATACATTTAACGAATTTGTTTCAATGTGGTTGTATGATTTCTTAAAACCTATTAGATAATACATATATAGTGTCATAAAGTTAGTCATAAAGGTGGACAATGAGACTCTGCATAATAATCGAGAGTCATGGTACTATAGTCTATTCATTGGATCTTGAGAGACGCGATCAACAATCCCGTCTGTTTGTCTTTCTTTCAATTCAATCTTGTCTTAGACACATACTGGTAACATTTCTGCTTTTCATACGAGACAAAAAAAAGTCTGAAAACGGTCAACAAGTACAGAAGGAGAAACAGCCATGATAAATGCATGTATATTGCGTGATAAAACAAGCAATTCTCAACACCTGTTAATATGGAGAGTGATCAAGTCATAGTTTCTTACCAGTAACAATTACGGTTATTCTGGAGTTGTTATCTCTGAAGACGTTATGCTCAACGCGAGAACAAAGATCCTAAGTTTTGACAGAGGCTCTATAACTAGACACAGCTATTTTAAGCAAGTAGTTCTTCATGTCCGTGTATTCAGAGGTACCATTAAAGTCGGTTTGATTTTTATAAATGACAATTTACAGTCACCTTGAGCTTCTGCTGTTCAACAGCTACTGTAAGAGGAAGACATCATTAGATTTTAGTGGCCAGCGTACTCCTTTGATTTAAATCTCATAGAACCTAAGACGAATGCTTTGGTGAGACGATTTGCGACATGATTACATCCTCTATAAAATACTCAATAACTGAAACATGTTTTGTTGAGGAATGAACATTCTTACTTCAATAACTGCTGGAAATTCTGATTTTGAGCATGAAGAAATGGTACAAAAGTACTAATGTAATATGCGAAAGGTATACCCTTATTAATGAATTTCTGCTTGTATCTCTTTCCGGATAAATAATCATGTCTAAAGATATTATGAGTTCAATAAAGTTTTTTTTTTGTTTGAATCTATATAATGTGAACTGTATTCATTTTTATGCAACTATGCTTTCATCATCGTTAAAGTACAAAATGCATTTTTGAATTTCATGACTCTCAGATGATTCCTCATGGAGTTATTGCAAAAAACACCTGTTGCTTAAGTTCTGCAACAAGCGTACTTAAAACATCTTAAAAATCATTTACTAGATTACAAACCAAGAAATATCTCTGTTCCCACCATGACAGAGGTATTTGCATGAAGTTAATTTCTACATCCATGTCTACCGTTGCTCAACAATAGTAAAGAATGAACCTAGAATCTTTTGTATGAAAACGCAATCTGTTATCTTTTTTTCACAATGAATACTAATAAATAATGCATAATTTTATTCATTATTAATTTGAGAATCTATAACTTCTGTCTAAGAAAAGAGTTTTGTAAACATTAAAGAGAACGACATATAAAGCATTAATAAATATAATCGAGCAATTGTGACAAAATATATATGAAATACTGATTTAGAAGAAATAGATTGACTCACTTATTTAGAAAAATGTTTATATCACTTAAAAAATCATTGTTTAATACACTTATTTAATGCGCATAACTACAAATATCGGTCAACGATGGCTTGTCATAGAAACTGGCCGTCCTTGGCTGAACTTCTTGACCAGATAGCTATCCATCCAGCAACCTCTGTCTAACTTTGACCTGCCTCTAATCTTCTATCAGCTGAACAGAACAGTTTTATGGATAAATTATTCGAGGTCATAGTTACAATCTTAATTTAATACCACTACTGAATTCTTTTTTGAACCAAAAATGTTTTTGATGCTCATCACAGATAATATATATAATGTATTATAATTACAATACAACTTATTTAAATTTTGAAATCTTATTAAATTTCTTCATCAAATATTGTATTAAAAATATAAATCAACTGTCTTACACGAGTTATCACTATTTTTACATCCATTTATTATTTTAGACTATAAACATGAACCTAATATATGTGCTATTATTAATAAATTAATTTTATAAATACTATTTAATTATTAAATTATAGAAATAATAATATAAATAAAATGCATATTAAGTATAAGAATTACTTTTATACGAATACTGAAAGAAATTGAATTGCTTGAAATGTTAAACAATAAAATATATGTTGTTTTAAGAAAATTAAAATTTTTAAACAAATAAAATACTCTCTCTTGAACATAAATATATTTTCCCTTTTCCTTTACAAGACCAATGCATTTTTCTTAACGTCCGATTTAAGGGTTTTCTATTTACAATTTAATCCAGGCAATGTATAATTTCACTAATATTCCGTATCATTAAATATAGTCGTTTGTATTAATAAAAAGAAGTATACATTTAAATTTGATATTATTAATTGAAATATAATTAATTTTTAATCAAATATTAATTAACCTATCACTCATATTTTAACGGTAAGAAATAATAAAAACACTTTAATAGCATACTACATATAGAAATTGAGACAAATTTCAAATTTTAAGAAGAAATTTAGCATGTCTAAGTATTTTATAAAAGAAAAACAAAGAGAAAAAATATAAGACAAAAATATTCTGGTTAAATTTAGTTAAAAAATATTCTATAAATTACTTTTCAAAAATATAATCAATAGATACGTACATGTTAGTAAAATATTTGATTGGTAGTTACAAAAATGTATCTTTTAATCCTTTCTTTCCCTAACATCAGAAATTATTCAATTATTAAAATTGTCAAACTGGAAAATGCATGTTAGCCTTTGACATTTGGTTCAATTATTTGCGACTGCGATTTACACTTCGGACTGGATGATTTTTGTGGTTTGGAGTCCATTTCAAACTGAAAGCCTCGGTCTAATTAACAATTGTATACAAAAAATGATGTTGAGAGGTAATCATGCCAACCTCTATGTACGTCAGTATTTATTTCAAAGATGTATGTTCTAAAGTAAAAATAATTATATCAATCTAAAAGTATTAAATTTTTGTCATGTTTAAATTAACAGTAACTAGTACCATATTGTACTGTTACAAGAAGAATAAGCAACTTGTACAAAAATTTCACTTTGTATAGTATTTTGTAAAGGAAACGCCTAAATAGAAATTGAATATTCCCATAAGCAGCTTTATTAGTACATTTTTACTGTCATTTTTACAGTACATTTTTACTGTCTCATAATCTTGAGATCAAGGTGCTTCTTGAATAAATATATAAATGTAAAACCTTTTTCACTCACACACCAATGTTGAATATTGCTTATAAGTTGGATTTTTATGTTTTATTATTTTTTATTAAATATCTCAATATAATGTATAATGACTATATAAATAATAATCCCTTTACATACATACATACATATATATATACATACATACATACATACATACATATA
>JAPDSC010010766.1:95807-112334 GCA_026290005.1 Latrodectus geometricus | reverse complement strand
AGGATGTTAAAATTCTAAAATGTACACTCCTTTTTATCTTTATAACTGAGTGGATTTTTGGCAAATAAAAAAAATTGCTCAGTTTTTCATATTTATCGATGCAAATATATTAGATACGAGTTAAGAGAAAAAATTCAGTTGATTTGCGATGAAATTTATTTCAATTAATTTAAAATTATCTTAGCAAGAGTTAAATCCCAAAATAATTTCTAGATTAAAACCTTTGGTATAATCATAGGGTAGTAACTATATAATATTTATCATTTCCGTATCTTCAAATCTATTCTTCACTAGAATCGATCGCCACTAATCACTTTTAGTAGGGTGAGAGCGATTCCGTGGCAATTACTGTAATCAAAATAGAGATAATTTTCTATTTGTTTGCCGAGAGCTGGCTTGTTGTGTCACGTATAGTTAGAAGGCATTTATTAAGACTCGGAAAGAGTAGCCGAATGTTGCACTTTTTAGTTCCCTTTCCCCTACTATAAAAGTCGTGTAGTTATTATTATTCTTTGTGGAAGTCACGCGTGATTTTGGAATTATCGGTGTGAGAAAGAATGTTTTAAACGTTTCTTGGATATTTTTTAGAACTAGAAAATGATCGCGAATTATTATTTAAATGATTTAGATTGGGAATAAAGGAATATTTATTGCAGTTCAAGCTACCTTAATGGAGCATAATAATTTCGTTAAGTTAGCTAAAAAAGAGAAACTGTCTAATTATCTAGTTAAATCACATTGACTGTATGAATAATATATTACGATGTATTTACGACATTCTATTTTATGTAATGAGTTAAAACTTTTACAGAAATATTCGCTTGTTGCAAAGCTTTCTTATGTATAACAATTTTCATGCTGATACAGATATATTCAAGATCCATCATTCACTGTAATTGAATAGTCAAAGCATATAAAAATAACAGCACTCATGAGAAAAATGTAATAGATTGAATAATAATACAAATCACTTCTTAAAGTACTATGATGCTTTCTAAATAATAAGTTTCAAACAACAATCTAAAATAAAATCTGCATTTTATTTTATATTCCTGAACTAGCATTGGAATTAATGTGTTTAGTGTCATAGTTAAACATTATTGTATTCAATAAATTTAATTAAACGAATTGATTACAAAACTATCAGTGAATATATAATGCCAAGATTAGAGAAATTTCTTGAGTTTAAAAAAATAGGAAGTCAAAATTTGTACTTAAATTCTTTAAACAACTTTACATAATCCTTTTTATAACGCCATGTCGATTGAGAAAAAATTCTTTTCCTGTAAATCATAGTAAACTAATACAAATAAGTTCAATTTAATTAAAATAGATTGCTTGATTAATAAGTAAAAAAAAATATTTCTCTCACATACGACAGGAAGAGAAATATGAAAAATTACTCTTACTAACTTAAGAAAACACTTTTCGTGAATTGATTAATTTTCCTTAAATAAGCACATGGAAATCCTTTTATTAGGAATTAATTTCAGTTATACTACAATTTATCAGTATTCCATGTTATTTTTTTATAACTATTAAACTCTTGCAACAGTCACCATAAAGTAACTAAATAATTCAGAAATTTATGAATTACATATAAGGAATCAAATTATTTTTATGTAATTTTAATCTTATAATTTCAATCTCAGTTTTAATCAAACATATAATGTGTGATATGGAAATAAAGAATAGTCAGCTCTTATCAGCATCGACTCTAAGAATTTGAATAGTCCCCTAATACATTCACATAACCTTCATATAAAAAAGTATATATATATATATATATATATATATATATATGCACATTTAAAGTTGCGCATTTTTATTTGCAACAGTTAATTAAAAAAAATAAAAAAGTCTAAAATTCTTTTTTATTAACACATTTCTTATGCAGCATGGGGAAAAGTTAGCACAACTGAATACAACATTCTCATACATGACTTACATACGTACCCTAAAATATACTTTTTCGAAGATTTTAAACTTAATTAAACCTTTATAAATGGCTCATGCTTCTTACTTGCTCATAAATGTCCTGAGAGATATGCTAATAAATTACTTTTTCAATTCGGATGTCATTAACAAGGCAGACCTGCGGTCGCATCGTTTCACCACATCTTCCGTGATAAATAGCTCTCAGGTATCTCCATGCATTTCACTTTATCAATTACCTTTGGCGCTTTAAAGTGCTTATCTAAATCTTCAGTTTCTAAGCGATGTACATTAATTAGAGCATTGCGCATTCGCCTTACGATGAGTATCTTTTCCCTTACTATTATTTTTCTTCATGTTTATGAGAATAAATTGTCTAACAGTACAAAGAGACATCTTAATTAACTTCTCAGTGAATGGGAATCAATTAAAATGAATTTTTTCTTGCTTTCTCAGCTAAAGAAATCTACTATTATAAAGGAAAATTTTCGCTTGCAAATACAAAAAAATTTAAATAATAAACATGAAATTAGTAAAAATTAAACTTTTGGCAGTGAAACTTACTATTTATGAAGGTCAAATATAATATAATGAATCATTTTATTTATTAATAAATATTATCACATAATAATATTTTACACACATGTCCATAAATTAAGTATAATGCAGAAACACATGGAAATCGAACATGAAGGGAAAAATACTACTTGTAGAAATATCATACAAATGTTGGTAGAGAATTACATACGTGGTTGGTAGAGAATTACCGGAAGTCACTTGATACCGCAGAGCGTATGCACAATGAAGAAAGCGTAAGAGAGGGATATACAAGGTCCTGTAGCAAATAAGGAAACGTGTTCACAACCCGTCTTACGGTGCTCAGATCCACGACAATGTAGACATGACCCATAGGACCGATTCACGTCAGTTTCCAAGATATTCACATAATTATTCATTCACATATTGAGATCGCTAGGTACTCAGTGCCACCAAAACAACATCATTGAATGCCAACTTATAGATCTGCACTTTCAAATCGGAACCCTGGCAGGCTAAATGTATTGGTACATCATTCTGGAACAACATGTCTATTTGTTTAGGAGTGTCGTGGAATCTGAATTTATGTTTATGGATGACAATGACAGTTTTCACTGTTCAAACATAGTAAACGACTGCCTTCATTCAAAGGATATCCCTTATATGGAATAGCCAGTATTCTCACCGTATTTGAATTCCCTAGCGCATGTGTGAGAACTACTTTGCCAATGAATCGCAATCTATAAACCAATTACTATATCCCTTTCAGAGAATGTCGTTTGCTCAGTGAGCTTCTCTGCCTCAAGTGCAGCTCGATCATGTGATCCTCGGCATACTTTCAATAGCACTGACAGTATTTCCTTGTATGGGAGATAAATGATATGTTACCAATTATACCATTCATTTTGTTACAAGTGCGATATGTAGTGTAAGTGCTCCTGTGATATATTCATGGTTTGTATGCTTGGCATCATACACAAACTATTTCTATTATTCCCGTGAGCTATAATCATGGCATGTATGCTTGGTATCATACATACACTATTTCTTTTGTTCTTTCTGATTGATTTAATAAAATTGGGCTTTATTAATAAATCACATTTGTTTTGTTTCTGCTTCTTTAGTTGCCAGTTCTGGCATTATCCTTAATTTAGGGACATGTGTGTATTATACTGTGTTTTTAAATGCACTCTATAACTTGGTTAATTACGTAAAAGGATTAAGACCCAGAAAAAATAAAAATCATGCTATAAAAGAATAAAATTGAAATTTATATTTATATTTACATTGATAATATTACATTTATTCTCATTTCGGTTGTGGTAAAAAAAATGACATAGATTTAACTTAATTATAAAAACATAATAACTTATATGATTTAAGTATTTAATCTTTCCAACTATAGAGATAATTTTATATGAATTTTTTTTATTTATGAATAGCTAAAACTTTTTAAGAGGTTTACTCTAAAATATCATGAAAGAAAAATTACAAAATACGCACTTAAATTTATCTGAGTAAATATCATAAATAGGAATTTTATCACAAATTATTAAAATCTTTTATATTTCATGTGATATACTGTAGCGGATGTGACTAATTTATATTTACTCTTATTAATATTTCTACATCTGAATAAATAAAATCTTATTAAAAATATGAAACAGTCTTCAGCACACATATTACAACTAAGGACGTAACTTAAAATACGAATTAAACACATTTATAACATATCTATTAAATATGAGAGTAGAAAATCCGCATAATTAAATTTAATTTCAGCAATTTCCATGTTTCTTATCTTTAAATAAACACGGTCTATGCTTATCATTGGCTGTGATCAATATTTGCAGTTAAACATAGTCATTAACTTTCATATGGAACAAAACGTAATATCCATTATTTTAAACTACTAAAACTTTGTAATTTCTCGGTTCCTTGATATTAAATCTCTTACCTTATTTACAATATAATAATGAGAATACAAAGTAGATATTTGTGAGTTTGGATTAATTTGTTTTGAATAAATAAGTGAGTAAAAATATGAGATGGATTTTTCAGTACTACAACCATTTTATTTTTGTTTTTCTCATCACTTTTATCACTATTATAAAATTTCCATTTAAGCTTTAATATAAATTCACTCACGTGTCATAAGAAAGAAAACACTGGAAAAATCTTGAGCAGCCCCCTCACATATTTGCACGCGAAAAAAGCAGAAATATATCATGAATCTCTTGCTGTACAACAAAAATTAAAATTTCCCACTTTGAGCAGAACAGTTCTTCTCTAAACCATTATGTTTATTTTATTTTAGACAAAAGTATGCATTATCTCAATTTAGAATCTATGTAAATTTACTTATTTAACAACACTTTCTCGCTACATTTGCAATTGAAAGGTAAAAATATATTACTGAAATAAATGTATTACATCTCACAATTAATTTAAATATTTCACTAAATATTAAAATAAAATTAAATAATTTTTTTAGTAATTTTTATACTGTGATAATTTTATTTTTTTAAGAATTGAAAATTAATTTTATAACAATAAATTTTATTTCTATTCGTGGAAAAATATTGATCATATGTATTAAGTATCATAAATTACAAAATATAACCCTATTTGTTTGATTTGAAATATTTATTCGTAAATCTTGTAAAATTAAAAAAAAATTATAGTTATTTAAGATAAAATTTGCTGGTTGATATATAGCATTAAAAAAAAAATTTTTTTTTCTTTAATATTTGTTCAGCTATTCAGTCTAAATGCCATAAATTTGATATTATTAAATGTCATAAAAGCATTGTTACTTGTTTAAGAAGCAAACAAAATTTGAGCTAAGTAGTTTACATTGCTATGTTCATTTTTGTCCTGTGTAACTTTTGAAGATAAAAAAAAGAAGAAAAAAGTCAAATCTAAAGAAAAAACTTCTAGTTAAATTGAAGAGGATGAGCATATTATTTAGCTTGAAGGCAGAAGATTATTTTCATGAAATTACAGAGCCATTAGTAGCATCTTATTTCCAACAAAACTTTGTTATCTGCACCACAAATCGTAACCGTTGCTTGAATGGGTGTTTCGCACGTCATGTAATAGATATGAATGGAATTACAAGATAGATATTCGCAAATGAGAAACTAAATAAAGTTATCTTTATTTTTAAAGAAAAATTACAAAAAGATTTTCGATTCTTACAAAGGTTGAGTCAATTAATTATGTTTTTTATGTTTACTTTTTCGAAGATTAGGTGGAATTAAAAAAATGGACGAAGCAAGAAATGGATTTACTTGCCAGTTCTACATACATCTAAAAAATAGTACAATTCCCGCAAGGATAATGCCATAGGCGCCGAATTAAATACAAAGTTGAACCCTAAGTAAGAAATGACACCTAATAAGAGACATGTTACACCGAAGACATATTAAACGACTAAAGGTGGAATTAGTTAGTCAATTACTTATAAAAATGTTTTTTCATTACAGGTGTGCTTGTCTTTATCCATATTTTCCCAAAGATTATTGTTGAGCACGCATATGTTTTACAAGTTATATCACAATGTCAACTCAAGGTATAAAATATACATTATATATTCTTACAGTTTTAGTTAAACAATAAGATGTGAAAATTATCAGATTATCAAGTAATTATATAGTTTAAATAACTAAAGAAAACTTAAAATAAATTATGCACTCATTTGTCATTTTTTATCTCTCATCATTTTAGCTTTTCACAACATAAATTAATCATTAATGTTGAAGAGTCACTATAATTTAATTATTATTATAAATAAATTATATTTAATATATTAAATTATTATATTTAATATATTAAATTATTATTATATTTAATTATACTATAATTATAATTATAAAATTATATTAGTCACTATAATTTATGACAGAGTAGCGGATAGTCTAATAGTTGTAAGTTATTGCAAAGCATTAAGCATCCACAGTATTTTGGCATCAGACTTTATTTTTATTATATGCACCACTAGATTTTTTACTAAATATTTGTGCTTTTATATTTCGATAAAATTAAATTTATTATAATATTAAAGGAAATAATCGCATTTTTAAATGGTGTTGAGTGTACTTATGATGCATTTTTGGTACACTTATATACGCTTCTTAGAAATCATATTTTTTAAGTTTACTTCCGAACTCATGCTTATATCAATTCTATTTAATTAATAATGTTTTCATTTTAAATAATAAATCAAATCCTTCTGATTGATTTAAAATTATTAAGGACTTTTTCATTAAAATTTGCTGCAATGTATAAGACCAAATACATTTCTACACATCACTGATTTATAATTTTACTGATTGTATGTGAATTATTTATACATGTGTGGTGTTGCACATGAAATATATTTACATAAATGGCAAACTGATTCAAACTTTCTTTATCATACTAAAATATAGTTTATTTTAAGATTGATATTCAAAGCATAAAATTCTGATTAAATTATTATTGCAAAACATTGAAGGAATTGAATGGAATTTGTTGTAAAATTTTTATCATTTTTTTCTATAACGTTTTTCCACGGCCTTTAGAATTGCCAACAACAAAAATATTTAAATAGTATTACTGAATTTATCTCATTAATATTACGATAAGAATTATTTCAACACACCTCCAACATAGCCTTGATTTCCAATCGCATGGAATATAAATTATCGATGATTATATTACACTGACTGTTTTTATTCTTCGTTATTAGTGATTGCACTACCGTTTACACAGGGCAATTTGTGTTGATGAAAGAAAAGGAAAAAAACGCATTTTTGAGAAGGTTGACGCCTAAAATTTGACTTAGATTCAGACTAAGAGTGGCAGGAGGCGTAGAGTTACTGTCAAGTGGATGGTTTCCTTTGGTATATTGCGGCTTATTACAAAGATATAGAGTTTAAGGGGTGTCCATTTAATTGAATTTTAACAACCTACTCTTCTCTTTTAGAATACAGAATTTAATGTCTAATTAGGAGAGTGAAATGAAGAGTAAAAATATTTATGAAGTTTTTAGAAAGTAAATAAAAAAAACAATTATATTTGATAAATAGAATTAAAATTAAATGGCTTTTACAAGCAATACATATTGAAATTTAATAAATTTTAAGACAATTTTTTTTAATATGAGTGAAAGTAATAAAAGTACTTGAGAATTTACTTTTCTATTCTATATTTAAAAAATTCTAATTTTTTCAACTATAAATACATAAACAAATTAACCTACAAAAGTCTGATTTTAAATTATTATTTTTTAATTAAAATAATACGCATTAAATAAAATGCATACTTCCACTAACATATATATTAATAAACTTGTAAAATTAATAAAAATATAAATAAATTGACAGTAATATTTTACGTTATATAATTAGCTATTTCATATAAAAAAATCATATATATAATGTAATCATATTGTATTTCTTTAATATAAATTTAACAAATACTTTAGAATAAAAATAATAAAAATTAATCTGTTTTTATTTCGTAATTCAATATTTTGTCTCAAAAGCGTAAAAAATTTATGTAATAATATTTATCATCCCATTTGTTTTACCGATTATAAATATTACTTTGCAGAACAATAACAGAAGTCTTATATATTAATGCAATAAATCCACCAAAAAGGAAAAAAAACTATCTATACTTTTCAAATATCTTTCTGACATTACTAAGGTGTCATGGCCAAACAATCGAGCCGTTTTAGTTTTATCTTTATTTTAAAGTGAAACTCTCAAGAGGGTGCGGCGAATATCTAAGAATTGTTGGCCGATTGCTAAATCTAGAAAGAATGGTTATCATCTAAACATATCGAAGTGATTTGCGATAGTAAATACGATACCATAAGCGGGAAAACTGCTGCAGATATCATTTACCAGCTGATAAAATATATCCAGGTAAAATAGTGCACTCAACAGATATCAATTTGCAAGAAATAAGAACATCCTATCTTAATAATGGTTTTTTTCTTTTCTGACTCTAACATCAAATGGTTAAAGCTGCATTTAAAGACTGATATAAAAAATATCTGTAGTATTTTTAGTCTTTGATTATACTTTTCAACAGTAGAGTGGTATAAAAATTGCAAATTATAATGTGTTGAAAATACTATTCATGAGTTTTGGAGATGTATGCTTTTTAAAAACTTAATATAATTTCTGTGGTAATAATATTTCAAGAAATGTTTTAAATAATATTAGAGGTCTTTTAGGTAAGAACTATAAGGGATAAGCAGAAAAATACTATACTTCCAGATGAATAACAACAGAATTCGAATGTTTATACAGCAACAAAACACAATAATAAAAATATCATTCAAAAGTGTCTCTGAATATAAAAATTTAAGTAGCAATCCAAAACTAAAATTTAATAAAAATAATATATACATTTAATAAAACTTTATTAGATAATATTCAAGTAATTTCCTAAATACTAATTCGGCATACTAACTTTTCTTAGAAAGTATAATTTTTAAATAAAAACATATTTACATATAAATAATTAAGTACTTATTATTCATAAAGCATATTCTGTGTAATAATTAATTTTGCACACATAAATACGCTTCATTTTTAAGAATTAAAGAAAATTTGATTTGCAGATAAAAAAAATTTCACATTATATTTATGGCAACTAAACTGACAAGTCGCGTGTCGCTAAATTTGACAACAAACGTGACAGCTGACGATTCTTAACGAGAAAACACCAGAAGAGGTCCATAAGAAAACAAAATAAACCTGAACTCATTACAAGTCCATTATTCTCGAATATGTCAGAAGATTTCCATTTTACTAAACTCACTTTCATAAATGACAGGAGAATTTTAATTAATCTTTTTTGAGTGTTATTACAAGGAAACTTATTTCAGATGAAGTGACTTGTTCCTTCTTTCTATATTTTTATCTTAATGAGGAATTTAAATGCTGAGTAAAATTCATGCTACATGCATCATGTACAACATTAATTAGTAGATGAAAAATGATATGATAGAATTTATACTAAATAGTATACAAAATTATTCAAATTAATCAATTGAAATATATGTGATGAAAATACAATTCAACTGTTTCGATGAATAAGTCATTTTCAAATTAAATCAACATTGATATATGTATATAGATCGAGACAAATATATTCTTTTGAAAGAAAATATAAAAACTGGCTTTCAATTATAATTTAACATAGAAATAAACAAAAGTGTTGGAAATTATGTTTTGGTCTAAAAATATATTATTTATGTTCAATCCAAAAAATTATTCTTTTCTTTTTATAAATATATTCGTCTCTTTTCGATATCTTCAAAAAAATTATTCGTTTGTAATTATTTTTAGATGTTATTTTAAACGAAATTCTAAATTCCCATCGATAATGAAATACTTTTTCCGAAAGGAACATTATCAAAAGTTTAAAAAATAATTCGCCGAAATACGCACCCAGTTTAGTTTTAACCATAAATACTTTTTTAATTATTAATATTACTTTATAAATTAAGATTAAAGCAAATTCAAACAATGGGAAACACATAAAGTTCTACAGTTATAAATTATAAAAAGGATTTCACACATGCATATAATATTATAGATCCAAATAATAAAAATACCATTAATGAATGTATTCTTTTTTCAAAGAAAATATTAAATCGGAAGTTCCATCATTCTTCATTTGGGATACCATAAAATGTTAATGTTACTCAAAACTGAACAATTCTATAGTTTTCTGATGATTTGTTAAAAACTTAAAAGAAGTTCAATTAATTTTAAATGAAAAAATGTATAAATATTATTCCATCACAAATATTTTTTATCAAATTTATATTAATGTACCTAATGTGACATTTATAGTATCAACACTTTATGTGCATCTAGTTTCTGAATATTCCTCTTACACCTATTTAAACGCTTGAATTATAATTTAAGAAAAGAAATTTTTTTGAAAATATTTTTATGCGTATAATAAAATTTCATTAAGAAATATTTATTTTAGTAAATATGAATACCTATCACACACTTTAAAAATCATAATATTATAGTATTATTTAATTATTTTCTATTTTAGTAATTGGATCTGAAAATATCACAAATTAAAACATTTATCCTTCAGTATCACTTAAGCAAAATTACATTCCTTCTCAAGAAATCAGGGTATAGGAAAAAATTGTATTTACATCAAAATTGTAAAACAAAGAACATATATGAAAATTATAAGTATTTAAAAATGGCAAAAACTACCAAACTATAGCATTTTAAAAAGATTTAAAAGATTTTTATAAAAACAATATATTTATATTTGATCTTCATTTTTTTCTTTCTAAAATATTTTAAGAAACATGAAGATTTCTTGTGCAGTAATAAAAATTTTGAAATAGTTAAGTCTTTAAAAGAAACAAGATAGAATTATTTAAATTTTCAGCTAGTTTATTTGACTTCTTTAATTTACTGAAAATATTTAAAGTAATGCTTTTAAATATGTAAAATAAGTAAAGAATAAAGTTTATAATAACTCACTGTTAAAACAGTATTCAAAACTTTGATATAGTTTTTTTTTTCTTTAAGGTCTAAAGATGTGTGAAAATAAAATTATAAGAGCCTATTATTTGGAGACAAAATTTTTATTAACAATAATTGTAGGGTATTTCATTATAACATTCAGTAAGAATACCTTCAACTTTTTCCATTTACATTTTTAACGAAGTATTATGCAAATAAAAATTACAATTCTACAACATAAAAGAATATTGTTACAATGATTTTTAGTCTACAGCAGATATTAATATATGTGTGAAACCTACTTTCTAATCTATAAAATACTTAAATGAACATCGTTTTTATTCTAAAGAATATATTGTTAGTGCTATAAATACATTTTTTCATCGTTTCCTAGAAACTAATCGCTAGAACATCTTTCAAAAATTCCCTTACAGAAGTCATTGATATTTTAAGAAACTATTTTAAACACTTTTAAAATTTTTTAAATACAACTTTAAAAGCCTAAATACATCTCAAACTTTTCAGAGTAGTGTGTGTGTTCGCATATAAAGATGTAAGTATTAATATAGTCAGTATTATGCATCTACTCACATATAAATTAAGATGCTGTTAATATATTGACAAATTAATTATTAACAACTAATTTTAGTAATCTGCTTTTAACCAGCATTTTTTTAAAATCTTATACTTTTTATATTCTAACTGACTGTTTATAATGTTATCTTAAAGAATAAAAGTGATTGTAGTAGTATGTTCACATTAATTCTATAAAAAGTTATAGATAGATTACTATAAACTAATTATTTTATTAGAACGAAAACACATTTCCTTTGTTTAACTGGGAAACTTTGAGATCTTTTCAGTAAAATAATACCTGATATCACTCTGCCATTTAATTAACAACTTGAAGATAAACATTACAGTAAATCGAACAATTTAAACAATGAAGTAAGCGTGGGAAGATTATAAAAGCTGTCTCATGGGTCACTTCGTAACACGAATGAATAAGAATGTACTCTTTTTGACTCAAGTACCTTGTAGAGCTGGTCTTGACTTCACACTTCAGAAAAAGGACATGAAGTGAGAGATATTTGCTTAAAATGTTCAGCTTTCAAATAAAGAAAGATATATAATTGTTCTATTACCAAAATTTCCTTTTAAATATTTTCAAATATCTTTTCAACGCAAAATTAATTGCATTTGTTAAATTATTGGGAAAAGTTTTTCCTTGAGTCTCCATTTTAAAAAAAATTAGAAACTAATATGCTTTATATCTTTCTTAAGGAACAGTTATATTAGCTATGCAATGTATAAATCTGAAAAAAATATTCTTGCTTCCTCTAGATGTCGACTGTAATTGAAATTAAAAAAAAAAAATACCAATGGACATCAAACACAAATATTACATAAGTCATTAAAATGAAAATTTCAAAAAAGAGTTTAATCAAGTGAACAATTTTATAATTTCAATTAGTTTTCCTAATTTAATCAAATTAAAATCATTTTATCCCTACAAATAATTTATGGTTGAGCTTCACAAAATTGTTGTCACACAAAATGTGGTGCACATTTATTTCAATTATATCTCTAATATATATTTTTTATTTTTTAAATAAAAATTTAAAAAACTCGCAATTTTATAAAAATATTAATTTAAAAATCTTTTAATTTTACAATTTTAGTATTTTTTAAATAATTTTTTAAACACACTAATCCTATTTTTCAGTCATATTTTAAAATCACTTGAACATACAATGCATTCAAAGAAAGTATAAAATAAAACCCAATCTGAGAAATGACCAAAAACTTCTTTAAAATTTAATCATTATTAAGTTTGATATCTTTTATTTTTAGTTTACATTTAGCCTATTTTTAGCTCATACCTAACCTAAAAAAACTGATTATTAAAAAGAATCATAAAAAATGTTTTTGTAAATCTATCTAATAATCATCAAAATACGAAGGGAAAAATTACAAATTCCATTAAATACGTATTAATAAATTGTAAATTTATAATGAGAAAATTATTTGCAGATTTTTCTTTCAAATAAAGCAAATTGTGTATTTAACTAACATTTTACACTTTTTTTAAATTTTCAAGTTTGAAGAACAAAGTATTTCCAGATACTAATTATAAGATTACAGTGAATTATGAAACAATCTAAAATGGAGAAAAAAGTCTGAATGAAAGAATGTTCGGCAGAAAGAATTACAGAATCTAGCTTTCAATGGATGATGGTATTAATAAAGAACGGAAATAAATAGCTTTATTTACATTAATAATTTTATTAAGAAATAGAATTTAAATCTCGTAAATGTAACAGAAAAGCCATGCATTGATGTTAGAATTTCAATGATTGGAGAAAGTGGGAAGGGTGTCTTCCATATAAAATCACAAGAGAGAAAATAACAGCCTAGCATATTTTTTTAACTTTACGATTGTCATATCAATCATCACATCATTTGGCTTTTTGAGAACATTCATTATCGCACAACCACCAATAAAGCATATAAAACAAGCTTTTTCTTTATCTTTCTTACCCAGCATTTCTGCTATATAAAAAGCAAGAAAAAAATCTCTCTGAACATTCAAGTCAAGGGACAATTACACCTCAATTACCACATGCGAAAACTGTCAGCAAGTAATCAACAATTTAATGGGACCAATGAAGTATTGTTTAAGAAAGCTGTCTATTAAAAGCAAGGTGTTAAAATGATGCTTTGAAAAAAATCATTAGTTTTTGGGTTTCTCCTTCAATAGCCATTAAAACATTTTTCGAAGTCAGTAATTAAGAGAAAATGGTATTCAAGGTGTGGGCTAGTCTAAGGTTCTTGAAGCTCTACAACCTTTCACAATATAAAGAATTCAACTTATAAAAAGGATGAAGGTATATTATCATCACATTTTTGATAAATAGTAAGGAAAAAAGTTCTTTTTTCATACATTTAATTACATTTAAAATATTTTCTACTTTTGAATACTGTTTACCTTATTATGTTTTTAAATGACATGGTATTTTTTTAGTTTTGCAATATTGTTTAAATAAATATGTTTGTAATTACTATAAATGTTTAATTTGTGAAGTTTTTGCTAAAAGAGCAACAATATGAAAAACATTTACAGTTAATATTATTTTCAAAAATTAATAAAACGCTTGATAAAACTTTCAATTCAAATGAAACTATTGAAAACTAGATTTCTTTTAATAAAATGTAAGATTTACGATGCGTAATGCATTTATTAAGTTTTCTGTTGCATTTACTTGTATTTTAGCATAACTTATTCTTATAAATCACTTATCAAAGCCTTTAATAACTCTCATTTTCCATTAACAAAATCGCAGATCTTCGCAATATTAAAAAATAAAGTTGCTTACTTCAGAAATTATGAATTGTTTTCATTATTGCAAAATATAACAGAGTAAAAGTTTTATTTTCTGGATCAGAACTTTTGCTTAAATTTATATGAGTTAATTATATGCTCATAATGTAAATATACCTGTGAACAGAAGTAGAACACTTGAAAAAATATATTTTCAAGGTTACCCAAGATTCTGAACACTAATAGCAATTTATTTTGAAACTTAAAATTGCAATTCACTATTAAAAAATTTTTTAAAAAAAATTTGATTTTTTATATACATTTTTAATAGACACTGTTCTATTTACGGTCACACACACAAATAATTTATTAACCAAAACTTTAATTTTTAAGAAACAATTTAATTAGTAATAAAATAATATGAAAATATAATCTTATATCACATATATCATTTCATATACATTAAATATAAATATAAATTGAATCAAGAAAGCTGCTTTATAGTAATCATTAATTATGTGTTGCAGGAAATAGGTGACGATAATAAACAATTTGACAAAGCATGGTATGATGTTCATAGTATTTGAAAGCAAATTTGGTGCAAATAAATCAGGAATTTAATCATTTGATAAAAACTTAATTTCATGATGGTCCGATGCAATGACTTCATCAAGACAAAAGTAGTACAAATCATATATCATCTTGTGGATAATCCATATTAAACATACAGAATTTAATGAAACTGTATTTTCTAGAGTCAACTACCCAAGACCATATCATATGGGTATGCAAAGTCAACGGAGTCCAACCCTATAATATGGGAATGCACCAGATTGCTCTGGTTTCATTCGTCACATTACTGGATCATTCATCTCTCAATTTAACAATTGTAGACTACAATACATAAAACTACGAAAACTATTTCCTCGTTATGAGGTACTAAAGTTATCAACATACTCACTTTGCTTACTGAAATAAACTTAGTGTTACGATTAGGAGGGCAACAGAAAATTATCATTAAATAAATCATCTTGATGTTGAAAAATGTTACCTCTAGAAACATGAATTAAATTTATTTTAATGTATAATAATAGAAGAGACAATATAGTCATAGAAGAAATAGGTCATAGAAGAAATAGTCATAGAAGAAATAGCTAGAAGAAATAGGTTCAGACTCTCATGTGAATAATTTTAAAGTAAAGATGACATTTTCGTCTCAGTACAATGTAAGTAAGACAGTAGCAAGTTACAAATATAGAGGACAATCAGGATAATACGACTAACATATATTATGTTTACGACTAATAATATATGTGTTTACGACTAACATATATTCAATTTTAAATGCTTACAATAAATATAATTTTTCACCAAGAAGACAATGCATCATAGTATAGCCTTTGGTAATATCCCAATTTAGTGTAGGAATATTTTCCAACTCTATACGTGCTTTTTCAAGTCATCTTGCCTAAATCCCCTCAAGCATATTTGGGACACGCACAAGGGTTCAATCATTTTCCATCTAACTTTCGTGAATTGTGAAAGATTAAACAGAAGCTCCATTGGTTCGAAATCGTAGCGAATCAATAACATCAATAAAGCAAAAATGGATGTTATGCCCTATTAAACTGGTAAGCATAAATTCAATGGCCTTCGACAGTATATTTGCTGTAATTTGTTATCGATAAATGCCAATACTTTCTCAAAATTTTTGAAAACAATAGCTCTCTCGCTCTATTGTTAATATATCAATAAAATAGATAGCATTTGTATTTAAGTTTTATTGAAAACTTTATTTATAAGTTTTTTTACTAGTGGAATAAGCCCTCCAATGCTCTAGGATCATAACTTACTGAGGGAAACTTGTACCAAGCTATTGAGGAGAAATTACGATTTTATAAAATTAATGTTATTTCTATTTTAATGATATTTTTATTATTTACTAATATATTTTGTTAAAGTGCTGTTTTGCATCAAAAATTGAGATCTCAAATATAAATCAGTTAAAAACAAGCTGAATTGACAGCAGGAACACTTGAAAACTTCTTTTGTCTATGAAATTATTTAATATTGAAATCTATTATCCGTTTTCCAATGTATTTCCTATCAGCGGTGTATTAGGAAAGCATAAATACATTTTTTGTTTGGGCAAAAACTATACTTTATCAAAAATGCTAAAAATTTCTAAAATAATAATAATGAAATATATTTATATATTTCATTATTATT
>JAPDSC010010766.1:85360-95707 GCA_026290005.1 Latrodectus geometricus | reverse complement strand
TACAGAAAAATATTTTTCTGTATTCACAGCGGTTATACATAAATGACAATTAAGAAAAAATGAATTGTACGTTTTTTCTTCTTTTTGTCCCCTTCAAGTGACCAGAGTTATTTTGACAAAGTTATTTTTACAGTTTAAATTAATCACAATTGCTATAATCAAAATTTCGAATGTAAATTCAATTTATGTTTAAGTTAGCCTGAGATCAATATTATTATTAAATTTCATTGCGTTCCATGAACCCATTCTTATTTCAACTTGTAACAAAAATTAAGTGAATGGAATTTTCGATTTTCTATTTGAATACTGCTAAACTCTGCATTGCTTACACAGTTTTAATACTAAAAATGATTGTAATCTAAATTTTCGCTATGAAATTCTCTTAAAAAAATAACTGAAATTCGCAAAATTCGAAATTGGTCATTGATTAGAAAAATTTTCAATTCATTACGTTTTTTAATATGAAGGAAACAATATAATCAAATGAGGTTATAGTACTAATATTTATTCCCATGCATATTTAAAAATTTTTAACATTTTAGTACAATAACTGTTATAAATCATAGAAGTTATATGCCTTTAATAATTGCTTTTCATATGTTTTACACATGATATAATAATATATTTGACTTTCAAATAGTTTAATATATTTTTCTGTGTACTTAATTTGCTTTATATTTAATTTATGAAATTTCTTTTTTAAACTGCAAAAGCTAATTTAAATTTGATAAAAAAAAAGCTATAGTTATGAGAAAATAATAATTTCGCGTCTTTTACAAGGGTAAAATATTTAAAACGTAAATTAAATATTACAGGAAAAGTGAAATTCTACATTTTGAAATAAATTCATATTTTTATAACACTTTTAGATTATATGAAGTGAATATTCAAATACTTAACAAGAATTTTTTATTTAAATATAACAATAATTACTCAAAAATATGTTCTATTCACAAGAATGAAATGCAGAACAAAAGATTATATGAGAATATAAACATCCATATTCATTAGATTCGAAGCATTCATCTTCTCAAAATACAGATCTTTATCTCGTTAAATCAACCCCTAACTTATGAGCTCCTGAAATTAATTTATCGTAGGAAGTATCTAAAAATAGAATACAACTAGTTATAAATTAGGAGAAAAAATTACATGATTATCAAGCAATTCTTGCGCGTTGCTTATTTAATCTGAAGTTTGAACTTTATGATGTAAGATGTTTCAACCCTTATGAATTCAACTTCAGAAAAGATGTGGAGATATAGACCTGTCCATGATAATCATAATCAAGCCGAGATAACTGGTGGGTGGCCTCATTTAAGGATTTTGAAGCTTCTTGCTGACTTGATTTTCTAACTCCCGAGGGTGTCCACATCTTGGAGCCGCTCCTATTTCGGTGGTTTTTATTTGAATACTTCATTTGAGCCAAATCGATTAACTCCATAAAACAAAAAGTTACCAAAAATTATATAATAGTATATACTCATAAATTATAAATATTTTTTATTATTTCGTGCTTTGGGCAATCAATCTCATTTAAACGAATTTTTTCCTTTATTATCCTTTTTAACTTAGAGAAACTGACTTTCATAATTTTTCATTAATAGACTCTTACAGAAATACTTATATTTAAATTTACATGACACAAACACATTTGAAGGAAAAAAATGTTCCCATATGTTAAATCATTAAAATAAAAACTGTGAATAAATAATAAGAAATTTAATGAAAATTTTTAAAAAATAAAAATAATTTTGAAAAATTTGTTAAATAATATTGGTGTTTTTTTTTAAATTCTATTTAAAAGAATAACAATTCACAAAATCTACTTATACTCAAAATACAAACATGAAGTGTCTTCAAAATCAAATTAAATTCCACACCAAATCAAATTCAATTAGATACGAGCTTACATTTATAAAAAAATATTTCTATGTATAATCGATATTTTAAACAAGCTTATATAGAAGAATTAAATAAGAACTTTAAGAGTCAACAAGCATTACAAACTTTAAGATATTTGACTGTAATTAACTCTCAGAACATCAGAAAATATGTTTAAAATGTTTACTTCGTGAAAAATAACTCGGAGAGAACTTGTCCTAATTTTGTTTTCAAAAGATTCTTTTTCTTTTAATTTATTTAAATAAATGTGTACAATTTCAACATTTTGTAGAATACAGTTTGCATTCTATTGAATTCATAAATAAAGATGGTTTTGCTCCGTAAAATTTACGTTTCTACACTAAATTGAAATCTATAATCAGAATTTTGTCTATCACTCACAGTATATGTACAGTTAAATTTTTTGTATACTTCTTTTATAATTTATATATTATATTTCTTATTATAATTTTATGTATTATGTATTAGAATTTTAGAAATTTATTTACGAAAAACAAATGCTTGTAAAAATAATGTTTAAAATTATTTATATTTGACGTACTTTTTGTATAATACTATATACACAGACTACTATTTTATGTGAGCACGAACTTCATACACATATCAACAAGCAGTGAACAAAATAATGGTTTCGCTTGGAATGCAACACAATATACACTGGTGTGCAAAACCTAAGCAACAGGTGGTTTTTCTACCATAACTCCGCGAGAAATCATCTGAGGGACATGAAATTCAGGCATGAGACACATCATTTTTTACTTAAGGGACGATGAAAGCATAGTTGCACAAAAATGAATACAATGCATACAGTATGGAATCAAACAAAAATAGGCTTTATTGAATTCACAGCATCCCTGAAAAAGATCATCTATCCAAGAGGAACAATAACAAACAGATGTTTCTTAGTATGGGATATGCCCTCCCCTTACTGCGATGGTTGTTTCGCACCGTCTCCCCATACTCAGCACCAGATTGTACAGCAGTTCTTGCGGTGGCCATTCCTCAATAAGGCATCTGTTTCAGTTGCTACGTGTTCCCCGGGGGGATGCGTCTCCCCAAAGCATCCCACACATGTTCTATGGCATTTAAATCAGGGGAGTACGCTAGCCTATCCATTCGGGTGATGTCTTCACTTTCCAGTAGCTGCTGAACAGCATGAGTCTGATGTCGCCGTGCATTGTCATTCATATAAATGAAATCTTCTCCAATGGCACCTCGGAACAGAAGAACATGGGGAAGGATTACCTCCTGACAATAGCGATCTCTGGTTACAGAACCTCTGTCGAAAACGTGGAGCTCAGTCCAACAGTTCAGCATAATGCCTCCCCAGACGAAAACTCCAGGACCACCATAATGGTTTCTTTCCATTATGTTACTGGGATGAAAACGTGTCCAAACCTCTCTCCAAATCAACTGGTGTTGAGAATTGCTTGTGGCACTGAAACGACTCTCATCTGTGAAGAGGACGCGACTCCATTGATCAGATGTCCAGTTTTTGTGCTCTTTGCACCACTCTAAACAAAGCCGCCGATGGCGAGCTGTCAACGGAATGGAATGTTCGGCAGAAACGGCGGGCGAATTGGCCACCTTTGTGAAGGTGTCTGGCCACAGTAAACCGTGACACTTGTTTTCCCGTTTCTGTACACAGCTGCTGAGCAATGGCGCTTGCTGACTGGTTTCGTGTTTTTTTCACCTGCTGGACGATATAGCAGTCATCTGCTGCAGTTGTTTTCCTGGGGCGGCCACCACCAACCTTTCGAACAGCTGTTCCTTGGGTTCTGAAGGTTTTCCAAGTCAACGAAATGACACTTTTGTTGATTCCGAACTCTTCAGCTACACTGGTCACACTATGCCCCTCCTCCAGTTTTCCAATCACTCTTCCACGTGTGAAGTCGTCCAGGTGATTTCTTCTAGCCATATTTCACGGACACACTCACTTGCACTTGAAACGGAAGCCTTTAATTGCTCCTCCATCCTTCTTTTTATTGTAGGCTTGAACTGCGCTCGCCGAGCGCACACGTTTTGTATAGACTCACGTCACCCTTGACGTTTTGCCACTGATATTTGCATACGCATGACCTTTCTATTGAATTACGTGTTCATTGCACTGATCGCAAAAACTCCTTTTATGCAATTTCATGGCTATCTGCTTAAAATTTACATTGTTGCTTGAGTTTTGCACTCCAGTGTAAATGAAGTGTCTTATGAATTGTAATCATTAGAGCTTTATAAACTCTTAACACAATACAACACATATGATCACTGTGGACGAACATAACAAGGTTGCGCTCTGTTCTCGCAGCGTATTATAAGTTAATTGATAAACCAAATTATTACGTTAAGTATCTAGATAAGTTTTCCTATATGGATAAATTTTGCACACTTCAAAATATTTATCATACACTGGCTATCATAAATTAAGGAAAAATCAAAAAAATGACGATAGCACAAAAAATTATGCATGGAATTCAACGAAACTTATACACGTAATGCAACTCTTAGGAAGATACAAAATACCATAAAACGAAATCAGAACATCGTGGTATTATAAAAATTAGCATATTTATGCAATGAACAAATGGAAAGTGTAAGTTTCGTATAGGTAAAGTATCTTTAATATGGGGTATGATTTTCAAGAGAAGCAGTGCAACACATTCTTCGATGTGTGATGCTCTCAATTATACGGTCTACTTAAATGTGTAGGAAATGCTAGTCATTGTTCTTCCAAAGCAGTTGGAAGCGTGTCTAGGGGAACTGAAGGCAGTCCTAGAGCGTCCTAAATATATTCGATTGGGTTAATATCCGGTCTGCGCTGTTCACAGTATGCGCTCAATCGCTTCTCACTCTTAATAAGAATTCATGATGCAAACCTTGTATGGTCTCGCATTATCTTATGCATTATGCATAGTATCGTGCATGGTATTCATGCATCCTGTAGCACAAAAGCATCACCTATTGCCCCGGCATAAGAGCGCACATAAACATCCAGGATGTCATCTCTATAAGCGGGAGCATTAACATTTCCACATGAAAAGACATGGAGATCTGTCCTATCGCCCAAAGAGATACCACCCCAAACCCAGACGTTGCCTGATCCGCATGCATCCCTTTCACGGAGTTTGATTTATGAAAATGAGTTCTCCGTTTTCTCCAAATGAAAATGCGCCTATTAACGGAGTTGTGCTTGTATTAATTCGTAGGCTTAATAACAAATATTTATCATCGGCACTCATGGTACCACGTGGCTGTCCTTGGCTGAAACTTCTGGATGCCAAATCCGTGGTTAGAAATTGTTGCTAAGTCTATGAATCACAGATGGACTCACATTCAGCTATCTACCCACTTCTATCTGATTTTTTCATGCCTTTAGTCTCTCAAAGGCTCGACATCGAAATATTTCAGTCAAATGATGCCTGGAGGCCATTGTTACAATTTCACTACATCAGATTTATAATCTCAGACACGCAGCGACAATTGCCGCCTTACTCTGAGACATCCATTTTTATACTCTTCGCAAATGACGTATTTTGACATTAGCGCCACTATTTTACGTAATGTCATATTGTTCAACTCCTTTTACTTACCATCATATTCAAATTTCACTAAGATTGGCTTTCTTTTGGGAGAGTTATATCTATTATTGTGATTTTTCCTTAATTTTTGATAACCAATGTATTTACCTCCCCAAATTAAAAAGTTTGAATCATATTTAGGGTGAAAAACAAAGGATTAAAAATTTGTTTACTCATATTTGCTGTTCATACGTGAGATGCTTCACTGACTGATTAGGCTTGAGTTTCTAGGTTAATGAACTTTTCTATTATATAGTGTAGTGAGAACCTTAACATCTTACAGTTGACAGTTTTTTCTATATCAGAAAGATAAAAAGTGATAAGTGGTAAACCTATATATACTATAAAATATTCAAATTTGACATCTACTATTAAGCTAATATTTCATGGTGAAGATTAACTGTTACCACACTCTCTTTCCTCTAAGTATGGAAAGTGAATTAAAAAACGAGTAATATATATCAATTTTCAAGATAATGAATCAAAATATTTGATTTTTGAACCAGCTATTACCTCCAATGTAAATTACTTTTTAATTCAAGACGAATTATACTTGAATAATCTTTGCGTGATTTGAAACTCTCCAAATTTTTAAGGTCTAACAGAAAGGTTAAAAACTCGCAATAGAATGTTTTTTCCCCCACTATAAACAAAAGGAATTTCAAGAGTTCTTTTCTAAAGAATTGATGAAGTGCCTAACGGAAGTATTTATGTTTTGATCAGTGCACTTGAATATAAACATAAAGCCAAAGAAAAAAATGAAAACTATTCTCGTTTTTCTTTTTTTTTTTTTATAAGCTTGAAGGCAATAATACAATGGAAAAAAATTATCCTAGCCGTTAGCTTTTGTAAGTAATGATAAAACATAGGAAAACACCTTTCAAAAACATTTAATGCAACTAATTTCATTTCAAACGTAAAATGAAGTCCTTAAAAAGGATAATGCAATTTTTTAGGAATTCATAAAATACTGTGAACGACCATGAAATTGTAAGTGAATTGTTACAGATTTTTCCCATGGCAGTATTGGTACCATCACTGATAACCAAGAGGAAGAATTCCATCAAAATATTTCACTCACAGAAAAGAGATACTAAGAATAATGAAGAGCAAAAATACTTCCTGATAACTACTGGATCCATACGCAGTATATTCCACATTTCAAGCACTGAAGAAAATCCACAACTTCCACGCCCAATAATTCAAATATCATGTATGTAAATAAACATACCACATTTCGTTCACAGTTAAAATGTATGATACAAAAGAAGCCATGGTGATGGAGAAAACTATTTAAGCGTTTGAAATCCACAAAAATGTTTTAATTAGAACCACGTTTTTCTGCTTGATAAAATAATAGTTTAATTTTGTTTAAACAGATGCTATAATTATATTACTGTTAAGCGTCTATAAGACAAAGTTTCAAATAGCCTGTTATCAATGAATCAAATAAATTTGAATCATCAAAACATTCCAAAAAAATTTTAATTTTTTATTGCTTGCAAAATAAAACAAAATCAATTCTTATAGTTTCTGAGAAAAATATATTTGTTACATTGGTATAATTGTTCAGGGATACATTATTTTAAATATACAATGACGGGCAAAATACCATATTTTGTTGTATTCATGTCAGCCGTAATTAGCCGATAAAGCAATCGATCACACTTCTTAACGTCCAATTAATAACACAATAAACTGAAGTCTGGAAGATATTTTTCGCTCTGATATGAGATACAAAGCGTAAAAAATTACAAATGGCCTGAAAAAATTGCTTCAAAAGTAACGTGTTCCTCAAGTAGAAAAAAAGATTTTAGATCATTTAAAATATCAACAAAAGGGTATCATTTTGATCAACATTATTAAAGATGTAGCCAAAGGGTAAACCAGTAGCAAATTTAATCGAAGACTGTTGTTCAAAGACAAAACGTGAGTCACGAAATTTAACCATTTGTAAAAATGAAACAAGACTCATCCAAATCGTGGTTTCTGTATTTGGAGTCTCACAAATATTCTACTTCTCTTACGCAGTGATGTACACTGTAAATTGTAAAGTCACACTACTGTATTAATAGAGTTTCATGAAAACCAACATTTTATACCTTAAAATTTAAAAAATCATATTTTAAAAGTTCAAACTTTATTTAGCATTTTCATTTTTATTTTTATTTATAACAGACAAATAAGTAAATCATTTAAGATTTTTTATTAGTTCAAAACATGCTTCGATTGAAACGAAAGTAAACATAACAGTTTTCTGGTTTTCATTTCTAAGGATATCCAATAACTTTTCTTACAATATAATAAAAGTTAAAGTGAAAAATGGTTTTTATATATTATATAAAAATAATTTTCTCTACCTTCTTATGGTCTCTTTACAACACAAGTAAGTTTTGTAAATATTATAAAGTTACAATGTTATGGCCAAGATCATCTTAGACAATAAAAAAAATAGATGAATTCTAGCTACTTGATTAAAACTACAAATACTTGATTTTATTAATCCTTCTGCTCAAGAGAACCAATTCGTTATGCCCTATAATTTGAAGGTTTTAAAGTAAATTTCTGATTTTTACAAGCAACCATGTCTGAGATAAGAGTCTAACCGACAAATTGTTGAACTAAATATCTGACCATTCACTCATCCACTTAACTCCGCTACCTATTTTATATAATGGAAAATCTAAGAGCAAAATTCTTCTGAGTATTTTGCTTGCTTTTTGTCACAATGTGTGACAAAAAATATAATATTGGATGTAGAATGTAATAATAGTTGTATCTATAGATACTATATTAATTTTTACTTTATTACATGTATTAAATACTCATGTAGGACATATTAAATTCATTCATGCATGAATACCCGTGGCAAGTATATGCCTTAGAATCTTTTATGATCCTCAATGTAATAACTTATTCATTATATAAAATTAATATACCATAAAAATAAATACATAACTCATGAAAAAGAGTTCGGTTCATGGAAATTTAGCTCTGGAGAAATGTAATATAATAACATCAAAACTAGCTAGTCATTAATACTCTTATATATATAACTCTATGTGACAAAAATAGAATATTGGATGTAGAATGTAATAATACTTTTGCATTCTACATCCATTAGTCTATTATTATCATCCAATACTCCAATATTCTATATCGAAAATAATACTTTTTTGAGATAATAACTTTTCTATTACATTCCACATGATTTATGTGATCTACATGAATCAAAAATTTAATGCCCAGTAATATATCATTGACATCATTGATGTATAAAATATTGGTGTAGTTTATATTTTTATTGTGTGTGTTTGAATAGAATGTATTATAATCAAATAGATTCTGTCAATGCAGTTATTTAGCAATTTGATGACCACTTTCCTATCTACCTAATAAAAACAAAATTGTCAAATGAGAAAAAATATCGTATCATCATTTTAACTTTTATGTTTATCTGATTTGATTATATTTCAAATGCAATTTGATTATTTTTATAAAATGTGTGATTTTTATAATATAACAGAACACACAGTTATAATATTAAAAGCTACCTGAGCACAAGTTATGCATTTGAATTAACAAAACTTCATGCCTTCAAAAGATTTTATAATTAAATTACATTTCAGAAGACTCTTAAACTTGATAGAACTTAATACAGACATTACACTAAAAACTATTAAAAGAAAAATTAATTCGGTATCAAATATATTTTTTCCACAACATTTTTCTGATAAATTTCCTTTTTAAACTGCTATTAATATTTTAACGTCGAAGCTTATAAAAGCAATACACCAATATAATTTAATTTTTTTCTCTGAATATATGTGAATAATTTACACACAGATGATATCCATGGTTATATTTTTAAGAAATTCATTTCCTAATTGTAATAAAAAATTTCTCGAGTTAAGAAAGCAAATTTTTATTTCGGCTATTTGTAAATCAAAACATAATAAAAAATGTACTTATTTAATTTTGAAATATTGTAAATTATTCATCTGAAATTGTCATTTTTATTTTATGAAAAAACTTTTTCAATTAAAATGACTGGTTCAATAAATTTGATAAGTAGTATATAATATAACAATTTGTAACAACAAATATAACAATTTGTATACGTTATTTACAGTTAATTTATCTTCTTCATAAATAAAACAATGGTTAATTGGTAAATTAGCTCTCAGACTGAAAAAGAGAGAGCAAACACCTGTTTTCGTTTCCATTTTGTTGCCGAATAAAATTTTAAAAGCTTTTAGTTATAATTGATTGCTAATAATTAATATTCCTTAATTTAAACCATATCAAACGATATTTTTCATCAGAATATTGCTTAATAAATCTACCAAGATTTATTTAAATTTATTATTTTTTAAAATAAATTTTTTAAGTTAAACATTTAGAATTGTTTATCAGACTACTAACAATTTGTAAAATAATAAATTTGTAAAATACATGGTTAGATATTTTACATGCTAAATATAATGCTAAATATTATACAAATAAACTAACAATATTTTTACAAATAAAGCTTTTTGTTAAATATATAACTTTTACAAAACTTTTTTGGTACTTTTTCGTTCGGGGAAGTCTTAAACAAGCCAGTAAATTTACCAACAATTTAAAAAAATTACGCAATTGGAATTCAAAATTATTAATTTATAACGAAGTTACACTGCTTGGTAATCTTGCATAGAATTCTTTTTTCACGACTAAGCTCATATGAAATTCTGTTGTTTCTAGATTTTTGTGTTGATTTTTGCTACTTACCATTTTTGATTTGGTTCTGCGTTTCTTTTTTGCTTGTCATAGATATCAGTATTTAAGAATTGCAGAAGCTTGACGTAGATTTATTCCAAACAAGATTTTT
>JAPDSC010010766.1:11934-80360 GCA_026290005.1 Latrodectus geometricus | reverse complement strand
TTATGGTGGGTGGGAAGGAATTACCAAATGGCATTGTGACTTCTATATAAACTTAGCGAAAATACTAAATAAAATTCTTAGTAAGTTAGTATATGCTTTAACTTTCCTTCATAAATTTACTTCATTATTTTATAAATCACCATTCCTGTAGAAATAGAGGGTGAATAGAAAATTTTACTGTTAACAAATAAATTAATAAAATATTAAGTATAAAAACGTTAAATATCCTTGCCTGAAATAAAAATCGATGTGACATTTTACTGCAAATTACAAATGGTAAAAGGTGAATTAAAATATGATATTTGTCTCCCTCAGCTTTTAGTTTATAACAAAGCAACAGGAAAATTGCAGTTTGTAAATTTAAATTTAAATGCATACACAAATAAACAACTGTGTTCTCCCTAAATTCAAATTTGATTGCTTTAATTTGCTGAAATTTATTATATGTCAACGAAAAATGTTTACCTAACAAATAATTCATAAGATGGTAAATATATTAATTAATTGATTTAGATTCTGTCAACCTCTTTTCTACGCGAAAATATTTGTAATTATTTTCTCATGAGGTGTGGTACAAAAATAACACCAAATTAATTTTCCATTGAATTAAATTAAAAATTAATAAATGCCTCTTTTTAAATTGAATTCATGCAAGTAATCCATCATAAGAAATAAAATTTAAATATAGCAAACATAAAAACAATTTATATGCACGTTTGATAACTTGATAATCTAAGTATTGAAAAATAAAGCAATAACGATACAAATTTAAAGACGCTAAATAAATTGTTGACATCTAAAAGATTGATGATTATTAACTACTAAATAAGTGATCGATATATCACAATTCAAGCAATTTATGTTAAATTGCATGTTTATCTGCTGTTAAAAAGCATGTTTATCTATTTTGCAGCTAGATATTGTACATCTTCATTGGACATTTAATCTGAAATTTTGAATACTAATCATTATAAATAAATAAGAAAATAAAATAAATTATAAAAAACAAAAAATTTACCCTCGTATCATAATGATACATAAAAAAGTAGAAATATATAACGTAATATTTTTTAGAAAATTTATAATATGACCAATGGAACTAAAATTATACCACTGATAAAAACAGTATGGGTTGGATCCCTGTTACTTGCCAGTGCCAGTTGTCATGTTGTCATGAAGCATGAAAATGCCAGTTGTCATGTTTCGAGGTTAACCAAGGCTTGGTATGGTGCCAATGGAGTTCATCCAATGAACTGGCCTGCCCGGAGCCCAGACCTGAACCCTATCGAGAACCTCTGGGACGAATGGATATCCGAATTAAGGGGTGCACTACCCGTGGTGCACCCCTTAATTCTGTGAAATTTTAATTCTGTGAAGTTCCTTCACCTAAATCGGTTAAGGAACTTGTATGCCTACTCCAAATCGATTGGTAGAGAATACCTCTAGCTGTAATACAAAGACCTGTGGAAAGTGTGCTCCAGTTTCACGCTGTAATTGCCTCTCGTGGAGCCTCTACCAACTATTGATTTTGAATAAAGTTAGTTTTTCTTTTCTATCACAGGTGTCCAAATATTTATTGGTAGACAGTGTACAAATCATTATTTTCAACACCAGATGGTATCTGAATGCTTATTACGCAAGCTTTCTTCTCAACAGTTCATATATTCAATTCCCACATCTTAGACTCGCATGTTTGTAGTGGTTCAAAATTCCGTTTTAACAATAAGTCGAGGTCGAATTATTAGTTATAATTGAACATCCAGATTCAGTACCAGCATTTCACGTGTTCATTTAATAACGTTAGTTTTTATACTATTAATAATATAAAAAGTTGACAACTTTATATCCAATTTTTTCCTTGATTACTAATTTTCCTTTAAAACCTAATTCTTCCCTTAAACATATTATTTTAACAATATATTATGCTGTTATCATTTTAAAACAATGAACGATATTTATCATAAATTAAAGCATATTTTGCGCAAGGTTTTTCCCTCAAAGCTTATAAAAATCAAAAAATGAAATTTAAAGAAAAAATCAAAATAAACTACCAACAAATTTGATTATATTTTAAAATTAAAAATTTAGTGAAAATATAAGTTATTATAATTTTACTTTTTTTCATATTTATATTGTATGAAAATATTAAACAATATAAAATTAGATAATTGATGATCTTGAGTATCGTTCATTTTTAATAATTAACACTAGCAGCCATTGGTCAGAGTTAAGAGAGATAGCATTTGTTAAAAGAGTTTTTGATCAGTTCATAGAAATTTTGAAAATAATTGTTAGATAATAGGGCTATTGGACAAAGACATGGGTGTTGAAAATAGTTGGTGTTCATTTTAAAATTCGAACAGTCTAAATCTAAGAGACTTGTTAATTGGTAAATAGTGATTCTGTATTCACTGCATACCAATTAGTATCAAAAGTTATTCCGATTGTATTCTTTATATCAGAAAAGCGTTATATTTCTTAATTCCGTATAAAACTACAGTCTTAAGATCTCTACAATTAGAAACCTATAAATGAAGAGATTTTGTCCATTTGTTTTTCATAAATGTTAATGACATTTTTTCCACTAAACAGGGGGCTTAATGAAATCGAAAATAGTGAAAGGGCAATCCGGCAAAGTATATTTAATGAGAAATAAGTTTAAAAAATACTTTAGAGTGACTCCTTAAAAATATGAAAATTCTTATTTTTATTTACAAAACCATACATGGTATGGTATTTAAATTTCATGCCAATACTGAATACTTGAGAAAATGGCTTAAAAAAGGGCATCCAGGTAAGAATGTCCTAGCATTTTTTATAGTTTATGTCTGATTGACTGTAACACAGTGTAGAAATCTCTCAACCAATGTATATTAATTGATCATTTGCCCAATTACATTTGTTACGTCATTAATAAAAGAATTTTTTCACTCTGTTTTACAATATACTTCTCCCCAAAATATTACTCACAGGAAAATTCTTCTTAATTTCTTTTGTTATTATGAGGAAAAATCTTGTGTATCCCAAAACTATCAATAAGTTCAAAATTTCAAATACTTCTAAAACATTATCTGGTCTCCAGTGGAACTTTTTAGATTAAACTTTTTTCTCTGATATTATATTTTTACTTATTAATTTTCATTAAGAACAAATTATTTACATTACTTTATGGTTCATCTCATCAGAATTATATTTTTAATTGAAATTATTTACAATAGTCCCCCACTTATTCATTTATTTGATTTTGAATTAAGCTGTTAGTATGTAATTTAAAATATTATCAAGTAACTGATTACTAATGGATGAACGTAATTTTTGGCAATTTTAACCCAATGACTTGAATAAATGATATGTAAGCATATTATCAACACCAATCGCCGCCTACCCTGTCTAGTGGTCTGCGTGCCTGACTGTGGATAGGGAGGTCCTTGATTCGAATCCCGGTTCGGGCATGTATGTACTTTCTCTTTCTCTCTCCGCTGTCTCTGTCCTTTCCTTGTATGAATGGTTGCCTACTATATAAACGGTACTTATGGCATGTGTGTATTGAGGAAGTCGGACTCCACACCAAAATACGATTCAGTTGGAAAAATGGAGAAGCGCACTCCATATTGCCAGCCTGTCTAACATTCAACAAAAAAAAAAAAATTATTATATGTGATTAATCTATGGATGTGCTACTGTATCTGTGAGAATTCCTCTATGGAATGTACTTCTATCTTGCTTAAGGATAGCGTGGGTAGAGTTATTTTACATTTTCACTACAAGTATTAGGTAACGGCAGAAAAAGCATTGCTGTTTTCACTATTTTTGCAACAGTGAAAGGAAGTGTATTTCATACAATGGCCATTATAAAAAATGATGGCGGTCAAATGGTCACCGACAAATTTGGTTTAGCATATATATGGATGTTTAGGAGTCACCGACGGAATATATACCACATAAAATATGCTTATAAGTGGGTAATAATAAATAAATTTAATGGGATGTTCATAATTTAAATTAGAATCAAGATGTATACAGCAAAAATAGGTATAGAATGTGTATCATGTTTTAAATATAGAATCAAATTACAAAGTAATGAACTTTTTTATGTTTTACTTTCATTATATAAGGTTAGATATTTTTTAAAGATAACTTCTTAAATTCTTAAAAAAAATACTTCATTAAGGAAACAATATCTTCTTTCATATATATAGCAAAAAATTGAACTAATAATTATAATTTTAAAGTTACTTATCATCATTTTAATTACTTTAAACTATTATTAGTTAATTTTTTATATTGTTATTAATTACTTTATAAATATTGTTAATAAATTTTAAAATATGTAATTTTTTTTTTAAAGTAATTTTCATTTTGATGAAAATATTCATTTTTTTCTAATTATGTAAAAATCCTATCAAAGATTTTATACATTTTTATTTACATTGAAAACAGAAAAACAAAGTGTTTGTAACAAAACATAAAACGTGTGTTAATGTGCATAATATTAATCTTAAGAAAACTTTTCTGTGTCCATTTATCCCCGAACAAGAAAATTCAATGATGTAATTTCCATTATTTTTTTTGTTAAATAATTATTATTTAAAATATAATTATCATGTTTCCTATCATTACACTAGTACCAATACATATTTTTAAATACACCTATAATTAAAGTTGAAGTGTGAAAGTTTAACTTACAATATTGAAAACATTCGATAATATTCAATTATCAGTATAATTTCTAATGTGATAATTGCTTCTTGTGTAGCGGTGCTATTTTGTTAAAAAGTTTTCTTATTTGATTACTAGGGTTACAATAAAATGGAACAAAATGCCCTTTTTTTTTAAGAGTGCTTTATAATAAACATTTCTGTAAAATATCTCCTTGTTAATTTTCTCTCGAAATTATATTTTTATAATTGCAATTATTGCAATTTAATATATATATATATATATAACAGAAACAATATTGGATAAACAGATCAAATTCATCAATAAAGTGAACAAACTCTCATTAAAGAAAAGAGAAATAAAGTTTGGTACATTTAGATTTCGTATGCCAATAATAATGTATGTCTTAATCAAGAATTTACAGTATTATCGTAACAATACTTTTAAGTGTTTTAGCATTCGTTGACAGAAAATAGATGATTTATCTTATGTAGAATGTGATGTAATAAATTTTTAAAAAATATTTAGTTATAATAAGAAAATATTATAACTTATTTTTAAATAAATTTTTATCTGGTATTAAAATTAACTTTACATAAAATTTCCCTATATAAAATTACTTCATTTTAAATCTTATGATGCTTTATTAAAAATGCTTAGTTTCAAATATATACATTGAATTCTTTTTTCTCGTATATATTTTAGATTTCTCATGTGAGACCCTTGCAAATACATGATCTCTAATACCTTAAAATTTCTACATATATGTCTTAAAATACATTATTTATCGATGTTTAACTATAATATGCAATATCCATCGATGACACAGTGTCATAATCTAAGATTTTTGATAAATAAATTAACATAAAGATGACAATCCATAGATTAATCTTAGTCTAATTATCTCTGAAAATATTTTTTTTAAAATGTAGTTAAGTAAAACTTTTATAGTGGTATAATAATCATACAAATAAATATATAAAGAAATTAGATCAAACTTAATCAAATTTAAATGGGGTTTTCTCAATTTTAAATTTTAAAAATTCAAATTTGTTACAAAATTTAACTATTATTTAAAATTTTATGAAAATAACTAAAAATTTTAGAATTTAGTATAAAAAAAATTAAGTAAAAAAATCGTAATTTTCATCATGTAACATTAAAAAACTTATTTGGACCCACTGATGTTTATTGATACAAGTGTTAACCAATATAACATTAAAAGTAGTGAATATAAAATAAATGAGTTTAAAAAATTTTATCTTCAAAATTAATTAAAACTACAGGTAACATATTTATGAGAAATATATTATTTTAATACAGTCAAAATAATAAATTAAAAAAATTTCAGTAATTACTTAAACTTCATTGATGAAAAACGAAATTTATAAAAAAATTTAGAACTTTCAATTCAAGATAATATAAAATGTTTTTATAGTTAAAAAATCACATACAAATTTACTTACCTAGAAAAGTCATAGAGGAACTTGCTGGGGGTGTAAAAAAATATAAGAAAAAATCACTGAAAAGCTGATTTTATAAAATTATTTGAAGTCAAACTATAATAACACTCTGCATTTGCGTTCTTCTTGAGTAATAAAAGACACGAAATTTAAAACATTCCTGCATCCGGTGAAAATACACATAAATTTAAAGTAGAAATCCAACAGTTGGTTTTGCGACGACATAAATAAAACAGAACTGATAAAAACAAACTTTTCTTCCTTCCCGGTTAGTGTTGATATAAATTATTTAAGAATTTCAAGCGAAAATTCTTAATATCAGGTTTTATGTTGGATACATGAGATTTATTTTGACACTCTTAATTTGTCTGGAAAGCTGAAATATCGTTGAAATTCACAATTATTATGAAAAACTTATCAAAAAGTCACATTTTGACAGAGCAGACGACTTCAAGCAACCATTAAGAAGTCTCAGAATATTTGGTAAGACAGTTTGTGACGTCATCCTTTGTCACGTGTTTAAATGAGACAGCTGATATGTTTTATGAGAATTCTAAGCTACTTGTTATTATTATTTTCCATATTTATAGTTATATATTTATTGTATCTTAAGGAATGACACATAAATTAAATCTTGCATTAAACATTTGATTCTGAGTTTTGAGTAAAACATTTGTACAGTTAAGAATTTTTAAAAGATAAAATTTCAAATGAAATTTTATTTCTATCTAATATTGCATGGAAATAATTTAATCTGCTATCATAAAATTATCAAGGATTTCATAATTTTTACATTAATTTATATTATTGATTAAATATTTTGTATTTATAATTAAAGTAATATTTATTTAATGTGGGCCAGTGGCGCAACGGATAACGCGCCTGACTACGGATCAGGAGATTCCAGGTTCGAATCCTGGCTGGCTCGAAGATATTTTTTTCCTTAAAAGTTATTTCATTTTGAATAGATTTTCTTTCCGTAATTTTTGTTTTATAATAAAATTATAATCACATAGAAAATTCAATAGAAAAATAAGTAATCAATAAGAATATGAAAATATGTTTATCACCAAAAAATATTAATAAAGCTAATAAAAATATATATATACAATATAAATTCCTTACATATTCTTGCAGTTTACATGCAATTTTAATTTGTCAGGAATTTTATGTTATTGATACTAATTTTATTTTACATTTTAAGAACTTTTTTTCTCACTTTTTGAATTTTGTAAGTTTTTATGTGAATTTCTTAATATCTTCATGTTAATGCCAAAAAAGAGCCATCTTATCGTTGTGGGATTTTTTTATTTCCTCCTTTTTATATTTCAAATTAATGCTAATATCAACGATATATTTAAAAGTGTAGCTTATTTTACTTTATTGAGTCTAAAATTTTTGAGACTAAAGCAAATTTTAAATTTATTAAAAACATTGAATTTTAATAAATTTAAAATTTGCTTCTTTTTGTGCTCACATAATCTATAGCTTTAAAAATAATAGATAATAATATAATATAGTTATAGATTTTAATTATATAAAAGCTATAACTTTATAAACTGTAGCTTTCAATACCATAGATTAATTAGAATATATGTATACATAAATTATTAATTGACTTTTTTCACTAAATTATTCAAATTAGTGCATTTTATATGAAGTAATTAATGAGATTTATTAATAATAAATAAGAGATAATTTTTAATTTATAATTAAAAAATAATATATTATTACGTTTTCTAGAATTTCATTTTCGCGCAAATTTTATGAAAATGATGCTCATTTGATTTCATTGATTGAATAAGTGACTGAATAAAGTGCTCATAAAGTGTAAATTTAAATTTTTTCAAATACCTTATGAAAGGAAACAAAATATTACAAAGTCAATTAATTAAATACATTAATTTAAGTATGTAATATGTTTGCAATTTATTGAGAATATGAATAATTTATTTGATGCAAAAATATCTTTAATTATATATAAATGTGATTTTGCTTCTAGGGAAGTAAAATAATTATTTGGTAAGTAAAATTCTTATCGCAAAATGCTCTAAGTTGATTATCCAAGAATAAATTCTTAGAAACTGTCAATGGCTTATAATAATGTAGAATATCAAAATATTTTGAAAGACATATTATGTATTTAAACATAGATGCTGCCATCTAGTGGCTGATAATCAAATCTATGAAATACATGCAAATTAATGAAAAACAAAATAATAAAAATATTTTCTCTGTTTCATAGGTTCAAAATCTTGATGTTATGAAAAGATCCTTATACATGTGAACTATGAAATATAAAAATTTTAATTTTATATTCATATAGTTAAAGCAGATATTAAATTATTCTTCCCGACTGATGACTCATTGATTAAAATTTATCAATTTTAAATTAGCTTTACACTCTTTATCTAAATAACAAACTTAAGACTCTATAAAATCTTCATTATAATGATTAATCTAAGTTATCACGTTATGAGACCTATGAATTATTATTTACTTTGTTTGCTTTCAAGAAATTCAAAGGCCGTTGTGAAAATTTCTCTCAGTCAATTATAGTTTAAATAAATAAATTTTGGCGCCATCTATTGCGAATATAGCTTGATATTAAATGTTAGATATTTTCTACATACAGCATATAATTTATATGAACGAATTCAGAATATTAAAAAAAATCAAGTAAACTCGAATATTATTTCCTTAATTTGCGAAAGAAAGGAAAAATTAGAGTGACTTTTTAAACATTTTATTAAAGAAGAGGTTACTTTCTTTTTAAAAAAATTTGTAATCAACAAAAATTTATAAAAATTTTATAATTTATTGAATTAAGAACTAAAATTAGAATAAAACAAGCAAGAAATTGAAACTAAATAAATAGTTTAACAAAAGCAGTGAAAAATCTACATTTCAACTAATGTTTGACATTACGTAGAAATATTGCGATATCAATAAATAATAATGAAGTTGGAAAAAGATCTTATAATTCTTTCCTGGCTCCATCATTAAATAATAAGCAAAAAGGATCAAAGGATTTTAAAGCAATAAAGTAACCAATAAAGAATAAAGTAAAAAATACTTGACATGATGCATTAAAAGATAATATAATAAAATTCTTCAATTTTGAACTAAATTTATTAAAGAATAAAGTTCACGGCATGCTTTAATTTAAAATCCCAAATATAATATTATATTAAAAAACAATATAAATTACAATTAAAAAGACAATACAGACTATGAAAAAAAAACTTATGTGTGAATTGCGCTTTGTTAATTTTTCAATAGCAGGACTAAAGGACCCTAATATTTTTTCCTTAACGGTCTTAGCAAGGTCTTTTCAGGAATAATAACGCGCTTCACAAATTTAAGGTAACTCTTAATTAACTACGGTTCGCTTGATTTTCCCTTAAAAACTATTAAATATTGTTTATGAAATGCATTAAATTTTTATGATAAATATTTAATTTGAAAAGGAAATCTTACAAACTACCCTTCAAAAAACTATAGAAGAAATAATTTTAGAATGATGATGATATAATAACAGGAAATCATTGCTCTTATGAAATTCATATTGAATTTTTGATTTGAGGAAAAAAATATAATCTTATTTTTCATGGTTAGACTTACCTGTGGGGACTTACTCCATTCACCTTCGTGGAGAACTGAAAGCCATTCATGTGACCCGCCAACAATTGCCATTTAGACAAAAATCATTCAGGAGGGCTCTTGTACTGTCTGATTCCACTTCAGCAATACAGGTCATCTCTTCTTACCAAGAGTGTAAGAACATATGCGTTCAATAGAGTCAGGAAGTCATTAAAAGAACTTTCCAACAAGATATCTTCTCAATGGGTACCTTCTACCTGTACTCTTTACTTAACTATTTACTGTGGTATTTATATGCATGAAATGCCTGATGTTCATGCGAAAAAAGGGACCTATCCAAAAGCAGGAGGGCTCTTGTACTGTCTGAAAACGAGTGCAAGCTTCCATTCTATTAAACTTCCAACATTGCTAACATAACAAAAGACTTCTAGAGATTTCGCCACTTAGGCTTGTGAGGACAAGCCTTGGAATGTTCTCTCAACAGACTCAGTGTTTGTTCTTGAGTATCCGCGAACAGTTGTGGTTGCATCCTTTAGACTATTGACGCACATAACTGTCTACAGAATTATTTATTTCGCATTGGACTAGCTGATTCACCGTTGTGTATTTTATGTAATAGTGGACGGCCAATATGGAAGAACATTTGCCGAGTGTAAAACACTGACAAATTCTTCTTGTCGATTTCGGCGCTATTGGCGAGCAAGGAGTTTAATAGCTTAACGGCCAATGAATTTGACAAATAAATTATGCATGGTAAGAAGAATTATTATAATCCACTAAATTCCCTTCGAGGTATTAAATTATTCATATTAAGCTTTCCGAATGTTGAATAATTCTTTCCACCATAAAATTTGATAAGCAAGAAACTTTTGAAGTTCCATAAATTAACGAAATATAATAAATTCGGTATATCCTAATATATGATCGGAAGTGCCAGTTCGAATACTAATATAGCGGTTATCAAAAAATTTAAGCTCGGAATTTTCATTCCTGAGACCAAGTTTTAAACTCAAATTGAATTGCGCAATCCTTGTAGATAGTCAGCAGCGATAGATAGACATATTTAATAGTTCCAGACTCTCTAAGGAATAAATGTGTCAAATTTTTCACATATTCGTCAAGGCTTGTTATATCTCTTAAAATGCCAAATTTTAGGCTAGCAACTTCTTATTTGAAATTATTTTTTTGAAATAATATGTAACAAGGTAATGATGTTTCCTGCGAATATGTCCAGCTATTTTTGAACAGCACAGCGTACAATCTTTCTCAGTTTTTTATAGATGGAGTCAACAATTTCATGAGTAAAGTTGATCTTTCAAATAATAAGCTACGTTTCTGTTAAATTTCACACTCAAATCTAATGAAGTTTGATTGTATGAAGCGATCTTTTGAAACCCCACTTCCTTACCGAAAAAGTGACTATCAATTTTCATAAGTGAAATTTAACTTTCGATATGATATATAGATGTGTTAAAATTTTGAGAATCATCGCAGCTGGCGGTTGAAATTCTTTTATATCCGTATTTAAGCTTTTGAGGAGATGAAAAATATTTTAAACAAATTACGTAGAGTCCATATTGGTATATAACTGACATACCAATGTTTATGAGTTTCGATAGTTCTTCAAAATTGCAAATAATACGTGTTCCAAATTTCGTATAAAGCTTTAACATGATTTGTAAAGACACTAATTTTTCTTAGTTCATATATATTAATATAATTTAATTTATGTGAGTAGTTTTGGGACATTTGATTAAATATTCTTTTGTAACTGTTAGAGTTTTTGCATTGCTTAAAATAAGTTTAAAATAATGAAAGTGCTTAAAAATTTGTGAAAATAACGCCAATAATATCAGTATTCGGAAATCTTGGATTTATGTCCCAAGATGAAGAGATTGTACCGCAATAAATAAATATGTGTATATATTAAAGCCTGATAATGACTTAAATTATCTTTAACTCCAGTTTCGAGTTGGATTTGGTAAATATTTTAAATAGGATTGTGAAAAAATCTGATTTTTAAGGCTTCATATGACTTTTAGTTTAGTAGATATTTTTGTAAAAATAAAATACATTTTTTCATTCAATATGAAAGTTCTTGTATTATTTTTATATTATGAATATTCTCTCACAAAAACGTTCGTGAATCAAAGTATATTTTCAACACTTAAAATTTATTTTCGATTTTTATTTTCATTTTATGGATTTTTTTTTTATTTATATATATATATAGATATCATAGACGTGGTTTAAGAATTTATCTGAATTGTAATGGTCCCGGGTGATGATATTCATAGTTTAGCATAGTGTTTTCATTGGTACTTAAAAAAATTTTAAAACCATTTTTTATATGCCGTCTTTTTCTTGGAGAGATAAGAGTAAGCGAAGAAGTATTTCTCCAATAAAGATGAAGTTCCAATTGTAACCGAGCAGCCTGCTTGACTGAACAAGAAAATTACTTATTTCGAATGCTGTAACCTTATCGTAACTTTTATTCCTTGTTTTATTACTTTTTGTAAATTATTTTTATTATTCTATTTTATAAGAAATAAGATCATGTGTAGCATATTCAATTCAGATGATTGAAATGTGCTAATTTTAAAGATATCTTACTAAAAGTACTGTTTTAAAATATTCAATAATTTCATTCTCATGCCAGATCTTACTAAGCTATTTAAATAATTTTGTCTTTGAAATTAAGAAACATAATCATATTTACTTCACCATAAGCAAAACTTATTAACAAAACAATTTTTAGATGTTAGTGATTTTGCTTTCTAATATTGTATTTTATGTATATGTTAGTTATTTTTCAAGTATAAAATGCTTGAAATACAAAAACTCGCTTTATAAAGTTAATTTTAAAGGTAAATAAGTAACAATAAATTCATATTAAAGTTAGTCAGTCAAACGTGAAAATATGTAGCAAATAAATCATAAAATTATTTCTGATTTAGTCAACTTTATTTTTAATTGACATCTGTGAATAAATTAAATCGAAATTACTGTCTCTGATTAGTAATTTTGATTTAATTTATTGGTAGATGTCAATTAAAAATACAAGGTATTTAAAGTTTATAAATATGCCACAAATATTTACTATTTCTACCTATAAATTTGTTAAGAAATCTAAAATAAACATTTTATGCAACTGAAATGCATCAACATTGCCACACATATGCAAGTTTAACATTCAGTATATATTTAATAATCCAACCAAGATGGCAGTATTTCATTTCTCGATTTCTTCAATGAGATCCTCCGCCTTTGACATCTAAGGTGAAGGGTTTCTGATTTAATATAGAATATGCTTGTTAATCTATTATAAGTCTTAGCTCCATGGTAATTACGGTTGATTTTTAACTTGTGGTGCACGCGTTGATACGTGCATTTCATCAATAGCTAATTTTTTCTCCTTAATGCTCGGTCGCATACTTCCCATAGCATTTGTGGTAGTATATTATTAACACCACATGCACGTGAATAATTCTGATATTAAATTAATAAAATTGTTTTAAGTTTCTTTCCTTTTATCCAAGCTGTGACACCTTTCTCCAAGATAACTACAGAGTTAACTTCAAAATCTTCATACAAAAAAAGTATCGAAATTTGAAATATTTTTAAAAAATATTTTATAGGAAGTTTCGCATACAGAAAATTGCATTCTAATATTGCTTTATAGTGGAAAATCAATATATAGATAATCAGGATTATGGTTTATCCTAAAGTAGTATTGTTGCTGACACTTGTGAAGTTGCTGACTTTCAAAATTACGTAAATTCAATGGATTCAAAACGGCATGCAACATCTCATTAACAATAGAAAAGACCCACTCAAACTTAATTAATGGTACAATCACATCACATACACTAAGTGAAGAAATTGGATTGCTTATAAAAGATAAAGTATTTACACTAATTTTTAATGAAGTTTGTCACAGTTGATTGTTTGTACAATGAATATCGCTTCATCTAGCCTTGACGTTGCATAAGACAAAATTGTATCCTATGGTGTGATCAGTAACTAGTCATGCCGCTGGAATTGCTTCGTGTCGTTTAACTTAGAAACAGTCGAGCTCAGATTAATTCTAGTTCTGAATACTGAATCATGAAGATTGCTTTTTGTTAGAGGCATTGTAAATATTACAGTCCTGTTTTCGACATCGTTATATTGTACCATAACTTGGCGTGATATCATAGGGATCAATTAAAAATACATCTCTAACATCCTTTGATCGCAATATTGACCAGTAGCCATTATACATGATCCATATCGATAATTCTTTTATGCTAATTTTAAGTAAAACAATACACGATAATAATGTAGTCGTATGGTACTGTCTTTATTTGACAGAATATGCTCGAATGTTGTCCTCATCAGCATATCCGGATTTCTTACTGAAAAAGTATGGTCACTGTGGTAAATGAATTAAGAATTGTGTCGAAATATGTGGTTTGTCGTACATGCCAACTAATCTGGGTGACTACATGCCCAAGTGGATTTAGCCGGTAACATGATATGCAAGTGGAGTTATCAAAATAATGAAAAACCTTAGATTTATAAAGAATTCTTTATTAGTATAGTGTATGACCATTTTTTGCATGTAATACGCTTGGGTTCGTCAGGGAATTGATTTATATAAATGTTGAATAGGGTTTAAAGGAATAATCTTTTACTAGTCACGGGGGTATTGTGGATGTTCTGAGAATGATGCTAATAGAGCCTCCTACAATGCACCTCTATTCCCCGCATTAATTATCAAAATGTACCCCGTAATAATCTTAGAAAATACAATAGTAAGTTATTAATATATTTAAATGATATATTTTTTAGTAATATCAAATGGTGTACCGCAAAAATAAAATCACCCTTTAAGGCAATGGCAAAAAAAAAATTTCAATTAATAAGTTTCTAATATTTACTTCATTTCGACTCCTATAAAAAATGTGAGTAAAATATTTGCCAAAAATTGGCTTGCAATAAAAAAAAAAAAAAATCCAATGAAGCAAGAAAAAGAATAAATGCTACAATTGGTTTGTTGATTTCAGAAACAGTTATTAAAACTTCTGCAATTCAACAAAACTAATTTCAACAATTTTATCAATCAAGACAACATAATTTGGTAATTTATGTTGAAAGTTCACAGGAAGATTGTGTGTGAATATATTCATTCACAAAAAGTGATATGAAGGTCAATTTATTCTTCATTTTTGTAAATTATCTTATTACACAGTCGAAAAATTGCTTCAAGGTTTTTCGAATAAGTACAATATATTTTTCGTGAAGTTTTTTCACAAATACCAGAATAAATTCACCTGTTGATAAACAACATCAGAAAACGGCTAATTCAGCAATTCTCAATTTTTCTATGTCAATAACAAGGGATTCTAAAAACTACGAAATTATTTATATGAGAAATTAATTATATAACTTCTGGTTATCTTAGCTTTTCACTATCTAAAAGTGTTAAGAATTACCTTATACTTATCTCGAGATACGACCGATGCTCTGAAAAGTAACCTATATAATCAAATTTTGAGTGAAATAATTTGATCTACTTGTAATAACTATTAATCTTTCTCCATTTGTTTATATTTATAGGAAAAGATTAACTTTGTTATTAATATAGTAAGAGAGAAATATTGTAAAAATTCTTCGCATTACATTTCTCTTTCATGCCGATTGATTTTTTTTTTTTTTTTTTTTTAGAAATTAATCACGTCCTACGAAACAAAATTTCTTTGGGATGAAGTTCTCTTCTATTTGAATACTTTTTATTATAGACCGTTGGCTATAAAGTTGGTTTCTAGAAAGTATTGAACTCATAAGTGTTTGACTCAATCACTATTGCACCATCGGAAAAAAAATAATAATAACCTGCAAATTATTGAAGTAACTTTGCAGAAATATTAATCCTGACAAAATAAACCCAAGAAAATGACCGTGTTCGGCTTTATTTCAGTTGGTAACGAAAGACATAAAAAGTTATTATTTTATCTATAACATTGTTGCCTTTTTCCATGGAAATTAAAACAATTGGAATGTTTTAAGTTACAATTAGTATATTTATATATAGCTTCTTGTTGTCAAGCTTTTTTTCGTTCGGGACCTTTCATTACAACGAAAACGCATTATTATATTCCTTTTATTGGTAGTTCATATATTGTAAAATCTACAAGACTCATATTATTGCTAAGAAGTTGATTAAATCTTTTACGAGAGATTAACAATTTCCAATCGATAAGGTTTTCTTTTTGCTTAAGTGATAAGAGATGCCTACATTCACCTATTGTTGAAAAAATGCATTATTCAACCAATGGTTCTTAGGCTTATCTGTAATTACATGGCGCATTATTTTTTTAGGGTGAAGCTAATATAAACATTTTTTAAAATCTTATTTTTGCTATACTTTCAAATACCTTAATAACTGGGCATTTACATATCAGACTACTTTATTTAATCCACTTTCACATAATTATTCCTTTTCAAATTATAAAGGTGTTTTACCCTATTAAAACAATGTAACAATTTTAGTTTCTTCTGAACTCCATTTCAATAAATGTTTCAGCTTACTCTATCACAAGCGTTTTAAGATCATTCACATCACATTTCAAATTAATCAGCATTCGATTTAAGTTCATTGATTTCATTCAGTAAAGCTTAATTATTTGTTCATTTATTATACTAGTATAGGCTGAATGTTTTATTTACTTGAATAAAACTAACAATTTTGTCTGGTACTAAGTGGTAAGCACTAAAACTTTTTACAATTTACATACAACAAATGTATGAACATGATAAAGTAAAAAAGCTAACTCACATTCCATAACTTTATCCATGTTACAGTAAATAAAAAATATTCTATTGTATTACATGTCTTCATTAAAATCGTTTTGTTGGTACTAATAATTTAAACTTTACCACGAAAATAGAATTTTTTTTTTCAAAACAAAATCATACTTTGATACCTAAACTATAAATGCATTAAACAAGGTCAAGAAATTTGCACATTTTATTCAATTTACACCTGATTTATCCCTTATCCTAGTTCTAAAATCTAAATGGGGATTATACCATGCCACAGAATAAGCAAGGATCACTTTTTGATTAACTTCTTTATCTTTGTGTCAAAAATTATCTACATTTTAAATAAATCATAACTTTAGTCTTTTACTCAAATTATATTTCTATAATCATTCTTTATAAGATCAATAATTTTTATTCTTATATTTCACGAGGAAAAAAAAATTCTTTTCTGCAAAATAAAAATTTCATTAAAATATATGTATAAAAAGTGGTCTGAACTAGAAATGTAAATTTTCCAGCAGTCAATTAAAAATTCTAGGAGCAGTATGAATTTTATAATGATATTGTAAAATTCCAACTTTAATAAAAAGCAAGAGATGTTGGAATTATTTAATTAACTTAACAGATAATATATTTCTTAAACAATTTACTCAAATGTAAGTATTTAAAACCATATGGTGTGTTTTAGTGTGTGTGCATCTTTGAATAATAACAATAACATGCTTTTAGAAGATATCAAATTTATTTCATTATAGTAAAATACGGAAGTATACAATGAAGGATAAGAGTGCATATCATAAAAAATGCATTATTAGTTATGATTACATAAATAGAGGTTATCATTTCTAAAACAAGTAATTTACACACTACATGAGGCATTTAAAAAAAAAAATGGTTACAATAAGAATAATATTTAAAAATATCAATGAATATTTTAGAGTGAATATAACTTTTATACACATTTTGATACTTGTGATCAAATTATGAAAACACATAATAGTTTATTTTCACATGTTATAACAAACGTTAAATATTAAGATAAGTCATATATTTCTTTTGAAATTTATGAGACTAAAAAATATGCATAATTTATCTTTAATATTGGCAAGAGTTATTAAATATGAACTCTAAAAATCATGATTAGTTACAATATACTAGAAAACTGTGTTTTAAAAGATTTTACTAAATAAGAGTCATAAAAAATCTTTATGATTTATGCAGTAAAAATTTGTGAAGAGCTTAGTTGTATGCTGGAGTGGTTTTATGTTGCTCAACAAATGCTTTAATCCTGCTCTTTTCTTCATTTTTAGCATCTGAAGCTGTAGACATTTTTTCATATCGTACTTGGACATCTTTTTTATTCCTTTCCAGAAATTTATCTAGGTGCTTATGGCCAGAACCTTGACCTAACTTATGCAATGTGAGCTTTTGACGCAAGTTTTCACAGCTTCCTATATATGCAGATTTCTTAGCTTTATACACTTTCAGTTCATAAACACCAGGTTGAGCAGGAATTTTACCATCAAGATCATGAAGAACTAGCCAGGGAGTGTAATGTTCTACAAAATAAGCAATAAGTAAATTTTAAATTCTTAGGCCATGAAAATTTTATAACTAGGAATGTAAAGTTATAAAAAGGATAAGAATAGATATATTTGCATTATGCTGTTAACACGACTTTTGAATTAAACATTTGCAGATCTTATCTATCTTGGATAATATTAATAAAGGATAATAGTTTTTATTTAAAATTCAAATTCAATTTACACAGAACTTAATTTTCAAACATTAGATATTTTCAATATGATACTGGCTTATAAATCAGGGTAGCAATAATAAAATTGCTATCATTCCAGATTTCTAATAACAAATTACAAAAATTTTTTTTCAAATTATTAATATTCTAAATAAGATGGGAATGTACATTACTTGGCAGCTTAATTTTAGTAAACTTATACAACAGCAATTGAATTTATAAAGTACATGTATTGATACAATACATATACTTTATAAATTCTTCTGTCAATATCTAATTGGTAATTAAATTCAAGAAATAAACATCACATAAATTTCCATGTTGTATATTCCATAATTTATCTTTTGTTTTAAATAAATTTAAAATTTGATTAGCAGCACTCAAATATGACTGCCATAATTATTATAAAAAGTGAATTAAATTATGCTACTGGAAATTAAAAATGCAGTGTGATTAAGCATACCACAAACATTTCAATTTGTAAAAAAATAAATAACTCTTCTAAATTAAGACATTTAATCTGGTATATTTAGTTAAATAAATTCAAATTACCATATAAATGCTTAGAACATACGTAAATTTTTCAATGAATTAGATGGCTTTACTAGTATGAATGAGTTAGTATAATATTTTCATAAAAATTCAGATACATACAAAATCTTAGTAATTTGTTACATTCAATTTTGCAGTAATCAAAGGAGACAAATGGTTCCAACTTAATAAAATATAAATTAATTTATAAAATATCAAAAAAATTTGAGGTATGCTGATTAAATTAAAAATCTACATTTCTTTTATCTTGTATAAGACAGTTTAGAAAACTTCAGCATAAAAATTGTATACATACTGAAATATTATTTTAGAGGTAAAATAAATAGTAATTTTTCAAAATAAAAAAATGAAGTACAAGTTTTTATACAAGCGTCCTAAATTTATATATTTTTTCCAATAATTATAAAAGTGATATTTAAAATCTATATTTAAGATTTATAATGTTCAAATGCAGGAGATACAATTTTTAAACATGAAGTAAATTATAAATATCTTATTACTAAGAAAGTCTCAACGTGAATGTTAAAATGATATTTTTAAATGTTTGAGAAAAGAAAATATTAATACAAATATGGAAATGATACCCAAGAAAAATATTTCCCACTCAAATTTTACTCCAATGATTAATAACATAAATTCTTTAAAATTTACCAGAAAAGTAAATTAGTTTCTATTATATATCTAAGAAATTTGTACTTTAAACACATTTAATAATAATAACTTTTTTTTTTTTTTTTTTTAAATTTATTCCAGAATTTTACAGTAAAAAGCTTAGATTTTAAAATAAATATTTAATCTTAAGAATAAGATAAATTGAGGATCTATTAAATAATTTCAAATATTCTTCTAATTTTACAATAACAGGCTAATTGGCAGTTATTAAGTAAAACTGCAAGTTTTTTTAGAGAAAAATTTCTAAATTTGACTCTAGTCATTTATTAAATTTCTGCAAAGTAAAGACATTTCAATTATGGTAAATACACAGTTAATTTATTTTACAGTTTTGAAAATATGAAAGACTCATAACTAAACCAGTTCTTCAAGATTATTTCAAGCCAGTCAGTTAGCCATAAATGCAACAGGGAAAAAAAAATTTTTTTTTGCTAGTAAATCTGCCTTAATTTTAGTTAGAAGAAGTATTTACTGGCGATTCTAGCAAGTAGAGAAAATTTTAAAACATAAGAAAGAAAAATTTCTAATATTATTTATAGAAATAAAAATTTTGAAATAAAGAGTGTTAATGATTTCAGTTGCTTAACATTGATTCTTTCTTACCTATATTTAGATGCCTTATGAAACTTAAAGAATTAAGTTCACGACATGTTTTAATTTAACATCCAAAGTACTGTAATATTATATTAAAATGCAAATAAAAAGATAATACAGAATATGAAAAGCAGTGTGAGATTTAATATCAACTAGACTAACTTCTAATAAGAAATTATATAAAAAAAAGGCAATTTATTTAGAAAAATAAATTGTACCAAATAATGAAGAAATTTGTATTCATTTGACATAAGTACAATTTTAAACTATTTAATATAATAAAGAAACTATGATATAACATGCCATGGTTAATGTTTGCCAAAAAGCACATAAAAATGCATAAATTGCGAACAAATGAAAACAATGACATGGTATTTTTAGGGTAGTTATAATAATTACTTTCATTTATTATATTCTAGGTGTTTTTTTAATTATCCACAGTAAAACTGCTATATTTACATTATTATTTTGTAATATATTGAAAAGTACTGAACTATTATTTATGACAAAATGACTTAAAAATTGCTAATGCACCTGTATCACTTAGAGTGCTTTAATACCATTTTATGCTTTGTGATGCAATTTGAAAACCAGAAGGAAAATTGCTCCACACACAAGCTATTTTTATAAAGTTTGTTTGATACTTTCATTTATAATAATGATCAGCAATTGGCAAAAAAATATAACAAAATCTGAGTGTATTTTAAATTTTTGAATTTTAATTCATTTTTTCAAAAATTCTTAACTGTTTCCTCCTTTTGTTAAAAAACTCTATAATTAAGAAAATTAATTTAAAAGAGTTTAGCATTTAGACTTACTTCAACAAACATATAGTTCACATACTTTTAAATACAAATGTTTTATCTCTTTTTTACAATTTTCACCATTGAAATTATTAAGTTCAGTCATAAAAATTAACATACAAATACGGAAAAATAATCTATGCATTATACCTGATATTTAGAATTTATAATATCAATTTTTAATTAATATTATAAATTCGAATGGAATAATAAATAATGTAAGATATAAAACGATTTAACAAACTAGGAAGAAAATTGATGTTTTGCTGATATTTAAAAAATTATAATTAAAAATTGGTATTTTGTATCAGAGTGTTATAACAATTGGATTTATTATACACATCTTTAAATAACAACAAAAAATTCAACTCATCATTTTAACATCCCCCCACAAATTTTTTTTATACTTCAAATGACTTAATCTAAAACCTTCTATTAAGATTTCATTAAATCCTGAAACAATAGATATCAATGCAACATTAAGATCTGTTAATGTTAAGATCAGCTTTTCATCAGTAATTTATGATAATTAAAACTTTTTTGTAATTTTCTAGATTTAAAAAAACAATCTCCACCATCAAAACACTAACCATAAATAATGCAACAGATATTTGCAAAAATTTTAACGAGTAATGTAATTTATTTATCTACAAGGAATATAAAAAAGAAAATAATAAAATCCTCAGCATTACAAGTAAATATATAGTCACCAATATATGTATATATATAAATATTAGATTCATTATCTAGGGTGCAGTATTTTTCATAATATTAAGTATGAAATGTCTAAAATTTCATATTTAATAGATGACATAATTTAAAGATGAATAAAAGATATTTACCTGTTGCTGGCATTACATCACTTTCCAAAAGACCAGATTCTTCAGGTTCTTCTAATAAAATAAAAATCTTCATTTTTATAATGAAAACAGGAACAAGAAAGAGACTAGCAATGCAAATTAAGATATAAACAGAACAAAAGGGTCTAATAAATTTGCAAACATTTCATAAGTACACATGAGATATTACCATAATTATTATATATTTGATAATTTGATTTAAATAAAATAATTACACTTAAGATCTACTTTATCTCCAAAAGTAGCTTACTTTTATACAAGAGTCTTGAAAATTCAAGTTTCAGACTTAAAGATGCTTTATTTCTTTTGTTTTTGGTATTAAACCCCACAGAAAGCTAAATGCTTTTTAATACACATGCAATTTATTATGGTTATAATGAGTGAAACATTTTTAATAAAATGTTCATTATAAATCAACCAAAACATTTTAAATTCTAATATTGTCATGATTATGTATTCATATAATGCATATTAACCTTTTGAGTCCGGTGTCACCGTTTCAAGAAACAGCTCCTGGGACGGCGCGAGAAGAGGACATTTCCTACCTCCCTTACAAAAAGGAGAGGGTCATTTTCACTCCACTTTTCTGTTGAAGATTGCACCATAACGAATCTTTATCTTTTGAGGGGGATATCCCGCGCTGGGTCTGCCGTAATTTTGATGAAGATGTAAATGGGTTTGCCATAAATACTATACTTATCGATAAGCAATCGACTTTTTTCCGTTTGTTGTTTAACATATTAGATTAAGTAGTGTTACAAAAATTTTAATTTTAAAAGTTATAAAATTGTGACTGATTTTGTAAATTATGATTTGGCATAAATTAAATTATTGCAAAGAATTTTTTGAAATAATTAAACTGTATATCGCTGCCATTTTATTGGTTGCTTATCCCACAATTATCGATGACTTTTTTTGTTTCTGTAAAGTAGTACAAAGTAATACGAAATTATATGATAAATTTCATTGATTTGCTTGATTTTTAGCAATCATAATATATATTTAAAATAAAAGATTTTTTATAGTAATGAAACGTATTTAACTATAATAAAAAAATGAACAATAATTAATTGAATATTTTCAAAAACATTCCTAAGACCAGCATGTCTGATGTTAAAAAGTGTAAAGACATTTCGAACAAATAAATTTAGTTCATAAGCGAATACATATAAATTACCAAAATAGTATTTGAGAAAGATCTGTATGTTAACAACATTAATGTTTTTTTTTTAGAAATGTTTTGCGTTATAAGTAATTTCTATATTCATTGTCTTAAAATACTCGTATATGCTTTTTCCTTCTTTTCATTTGAGTAAAAAAAGCTTAAAACTAGAATTTTTCTTTCTGTGGCTAGATATGAATCCTTTTACTCAATGAATATTTTGGATTCAATCTTGAGTTAAACTGAAAAATTATTTGTGAAATTATTTTAGTCATACAATAAATTGTAAAATTTTGATCATTTTTTAATGAATGAAGGCTGGAAAATCTTTTTTTTTAAAGAGTAGGTTGTAAATGTAATCATATTAGTCTCAGAAAATACTTCTATAAAATTCTTATCTGGAAAAAAGAAAATATTAGGGTAATACTAAATATAAAAATTCTTATCCTTAGTATTTTAAACTTTGTGTGTAAGAAGGATTATTAAATTATCTTTAAAAAAGCCAAAACCGTGTTTATTTAAATTTTACGTAGAGATTAAAACTGCCTCGTAAATACACTCACAAATATAAAGTAATTTTAAATATGCACCGCATATCACTTTTTGGTTGGAAATACTTTCATTTTTAATTAATAATAAATTGATTTATTCCTTTCTGCTTTGATGTTCTTGTTGTGAAATGAAAAAGTGCGTGTTCATCCTAGAATATTCCATAAACTACAATTCTCTTTTAAATCACATAAGGAAGAAACCAAGAAAGTTGTCTCGCATCTGTACCGACATACGTATACGCAAGAAAAAGATATTTAATCCTCATTAGTAATGGGGGAGATCAAATCGGGTATATTGCACCTCGGAAAGCAAGTTTCTAATACTACATCATATTTATTTCTTTGTGAAGACATTGTTTGGTCATTTCATCTTAAAAGTCAGAATATGAAAAGGTTCTCATATTATAATGAGAATGTTGTTTTTAAATGAAAATGTTTCGAAGAAAAAAGGAAACAAATTCTCAAATACAGAGATACTTTAATATCTGTAATTATAAACTACTTCATCAGTTAAACGCAAAATTCAACATTTTTTTTATTAAAATAACGAATACATAATTTGGAACAAAGTTCATCTTCTTTCTTTTCACAAATATAATTTTTTTGCTTATATTGCATACTGATAATAAAAATGTAAACGAAGAATGACTGATTTCGTACTTAAGCATTTAAATTGAGACTTTTCTAACACCTATTTTTCATTTTTAAATTATTTTGAGAATCTTTTAATATATTACTTTAACAGTACCCTACTTTAATCAATAAAATATCAATATAAAAATCAGCATTTTTGATCAGGATCGGACCAAATATAGACATGTTAAGAGGGATAAAGATTGTAATAAAATGTAAGGACACTAATGTTCTTTTTTTGATAATTATGAAATTTGGAAAGAGTTAATGAACGCAAGAACCAGCCAACTAATTTATTCATAGTTAAAAATTGCAAAATGCTTTAACTCATACTCCACAGAGTTAAAGCATTTTGCTGTGGAGTATGCAAGTGAGAATCTCAAACACACTCTCATAAATATGAAATTACATAATGCATACCAGCATTAACAAATTATAGTTCAATTCCTAATTAAGAATAAAAATATTCTGTACATACATAAAAATGTATATTGTAATAAATAAGTAATTTTTTTTATACTCCCCCCATATATATATATATACATATATATATATCATTTTTTATGATTAAATGTATATAAAATCTATTTTTATAATTTATAAGTATTTTTACCCTAAAAGAGTTCTTTTTTGTTCTTTATTTTTTAATTTTTGTTCTTTATAAGCACTTCTTATTAAGTCTCCCATAAATTTAAAAATGATAGGTTTTTCTTCTGTCTCAGCGTTACGCCAATTAAAATCAAATGATACCGAGGAATCTGCATTATAATTATCATCACAAAAACTATCCTTGAATTCAGATTTATCACAACAATTCGAATCACAATCTGCAAAGTTTTCTTTTTCTAATTTATCCAATAACTTATTAATTTCTTCATCAGTCAAACCCTTACGGGGTGAAGCCATCAAAAATATTTTTTCAACTGACAAAAAAGCAAAAGTTTACAACGAAAAAATTAGCTAAAATGAGGATGAATATGATTTTCTTAAAAAAAAAAGAGCCAATGAATCCGTTTTTCGCCAAAATTCTCCGTTCGGACAAGTCTCCAATTTTTACGACTTTCAGGCACAAAAGAGCAGCAATAAAATCTCCCTCAACTGCCCCAAGAAATTTGAGCCGAAGAAAGTTGCGCGCTTGAAAGGGGGAAAAAAATCCGCGGTACAACTGCTGTACCATAGCTGTCCTGAGAGACACTCTTTTTCGTGGTACAACAGTTGTACCACCGGGACGAAAAGGTTAAATTTTATTTTCCTCCCACTCCAACAGAATGAAAATTTTTATTATCTTCTGTCTTAAAAAAATAGTGGTGAAAATTGTGTAATTTATATAAATTTTGAATGAAATAAAACTACAATGAAAATAAACATTAATGTTTATTTAAATTTGATCAATTTTTAAATTACTTCATTAAACATACTTACACATAAAATTCATATGAATCTAACTTGTAGATTTATTTTCTTATAAGCTAGAAACATTTAAAAAATTGGCACAAAATAGAGAAAATTATTTGGGAATTCATAGGATAAAAATTACTATTACACTTTAATAATTTATTATACATGATTTTTATTTTCAAATTCAGATATCAGAAGCTTGTACCACAAAGAATCCTCTTATTTCTGACTGCTACTAGGAATGATAAAATTATATCTATATATTGTTCCAGTGGGAATTTCAAACAACTTAAACATTTGTGTTAATTTTTTCAACAGAAAGTATCTTTAAACATTTCTCTGATTTTTATGATTTCGCCCAGGAACAATCAACGATACTTGTATTTAAAAATCTACAAAATATTTATGGAATTTTGGTGACCAATTTTTTTTTAATTAAAAATTCATAGCACTTTTTCGCAAAGCAGATTTGATGAATATATTTTACACAATATAAAAGTAAATATGTTCTGAAAAAATAATTAGAAAACTAAAAATTTTATTAAAAAGCAAATATAAAATTTACTTCAAAATAAATTATAAAATACTGTAAAAAAGAGAAGAAAAAAAGCCTTAATTTAGATTTAACAATTTTTCTTTGTCATAGTTATTCAAAAACAAGAGTAGATTTTACCTGTAATTTCAGGAATCATACTGGCTCTGCTGCCACGCTTCAATCTTTTGGGTGATGGAGCAGCTATGAAATGTATTAAATAATAATTAAATTTTAAGATAGAAAAATAATAGAATTGAGCAAATATTTATTATCACGAATGAAACAGCTGTTAAAAATTAGTTTACTCATATTTTATAATAATAATTAAAGTTAAAAAAAAAAAAATCCATAGAAAAGTCACTTAGAATGAAAATTGTCAAAAATTTAGAATTTTTCAAAAAATTTAAAGAGTAAAAAGATAAGTCATTGAAACACTTGAAATTAATATCTTATTTGCAGTAAATAAGTGTAAGATACTAGCTTTATAAAACTAAGGAACACAATAAGTAAGAAAACTGCAATATACAGTAATTAAAAAGAAATTAATATTTTCACTATAATTCTTTACAGAGAATACATTTTTTCATGATTATAAAATAATTTCACTATTATGATAGTTAAATGCGATAGTAGTGATAAAACACACACACATTTATTAATAATTCTTATAATAAAAGTTTCATTTTATACCTATTTGTTCATTTATTACAATGCTTTTATATCCTTTTTTCAAACTTGATTATTTAAAATTACAAATAGATTTTTCTTAATGTTTATATTACTTAGAAATTTAATGTAACTATACAAAAAGTAAGCAATTAAAATGGCAAAAATATAAATGTTTTCTTCCTTTTTCATTTTCAAATATCGTTATCTAATATACTTTTATCGTAAGAAAAGCCATGTTGTTTTGCACATCCCTAAAATTAGAATAGCTAAATGAAGCCCATAAAACTGTGCACCCTGAAGAAATCTAAAATTAAGTGCATTGTCAGTAAGGTTTTGCCTAGAGAAGATTTTGAAAACCAAGGCTGCATTGTTTATTGTAGTATTTGGAAAGATGTGTTTCTTCTAAGTCCCAACAGCGGTAGATCTGCCTAAAAAAAGCACAATATCATTGGGACATGAATTTCGAAGGCCAGTGATGATTTGAGCACCACTAAGCTGGATTCCCCAAGTTTCTACAGATTCAAGTCTGAAGCAGAAAAATAAATTGAATAGCCATATTCTAGGATAGGCCTAGTAAGAAAAACATAGGTGTTTCTGAGAGTAGTAGCATTAGCTCAAGTCATGCGATATATTTTAAAATGCTGAGTCATTTCCTAGCCCTCAACACAAAATGGCCAATATGTTTATTACTCAATATTTCTGGATCCAGAACAAAACCAAGATATTTTGGATGCATATCCACAGTGAGAGGCTGACGATTTAAAAAGAAACTAAATTGAAATCCACATAGTTTTTAATTATGTAGTAAAGAACCCATCTTTGACTTAGTAGGATTAAAACACAGTTTGTGATCTTCAGCAAAATTACATAATTCTTCAAGAGTAAGATAGCTGTCACTCTCTAACATTTTTAAATTAGTGGCAAATATCCAAATTATTCTCCTTATCAAAGAACCAGCAAAAAGTTCCATTTCACATCCTCCAGAAATAATATGCTCCATTTTAAGGCAAAAACGGGAAGACAACAGTACCCTGCGTGACTCCCTAAAATGGTCCAAAGCATTCTGAAAAGAAGCTGTTGAACTTCACTTTGATTAGTTAGTTCCTTAAAAAAGTCACAAATCCAAGTCAGAGTTTTATCACAAATCCTGAAGACTATAATTAGTTTTTAACACCATACCCTGTCAAAAGCCTTGGATAAATTAAGAAAGCCAGCCATTGCGTGATTAGTAGGCTTCATGTTATGGGCATATCTGAACTTTTGTGTGAAATATAGCACTTGATCTGTAGTGCCAGACTGTCCATATTGCTCCTTCGAAAGATGGTTGTGGAAATCCAAGTAAAAAGTATTTTTAAGATAATTTTTTCTATAATTTTACAGGCTATACAAGTTAAAGCAATTGGTCTAAATTTTTCAAAGAATTCATATTCTTGGAGGGATTTCTAATATGAATGATTGTTCACCTCCAATCACGAGGAAGTTTCTCCATCTTCTAAGAAACATGCATAATATACAGGAACTTTGTCTCCCTCTTTGGTCTAATTTGTTAAGCATTTGTCCATGAATATTATAAGGTCAGGGAGATTTATTTAAGCTTGTTTCAAAAATTGCAGTTTCTACTCCTGGATGGTGAAGTCCTTGTTAAAGATAGGTATTCTATCTTGTGAGCTTCTATAACAGCCATGCACAATATTACTAGCCTTGATTTTAACACCTTTATTGCTGCATGTAAAATTAATTCTACTTACATTCTGATAATGCATGCCTAAAAAGTTAGCAGTTTGTCCACTGTCTTGGGCAACACTTCCATCTTTATTCTGAACCGTATTATGATTTTCAAATTGAGGTTGCTCTTTACTTATATTTTTCATTAACTTCCACAATTTACAATTGGATGATCTTGAATCAAAACTACTATAAAGTTCATTTCATTTATCTCTCTTAATTTGCACAAGCAACTTTTTTAGTTCTGCATTAACTTTACTTAATTTGACTCTTACTAGATTGCAGTTGTTACTTTTTAGAACTTTGACAGGTTTCCTTCTCTCTTTTCAGCAGAGGCTGGAGAGGGTAATTTACTGATTAGGTAAGGCTTTTTTTATTTTTACTTTACCTCAAGGAATGCTATGTTTAGCAGTCTTGATTATAATCTTTTTTGGAATAAGCCAATCAATATCAAGATTATTGGTAATTGGATTCTTAATAAATTTTATTAGCAACAAAATCTGTGACAGATTGCCAACTTGCCTGTTTAAAGTTCCAGTTTTTTAATTGTTTGTATAAATTGAATGTCTCCTATTTAGTTTCCTTAAAACAGGAAAATGGTTACCTCCAATAATTTCTAAAACACTCCATTTGAAAGAAGGAGCATGTTCAGGGCTAACAAAAGAAATATCAAGAGCCGCTTTGGAGTTAAGAAAACCCATTTTTTGCAATACAGATTTAAAGAAATATAAACTATTTTACAACATTTTTAAATCTGCAGGTAACATTTCAAAAAACCTAGATTAAAAGAATGTCTAAAGAAAATGTTAAATGCTTGATAAGGAATAATCAACATTTTTTAATGTCAAACCAAAACAAAAATCTTTTTGTTGTCATTGTTAGATCATTCAAAATTATTTTTTTATGATATGAAAAATAAACCAAATAACATAATCAAGTACAAAAGCAATTTTATAGTCAAGTACTATTGATATTTTTACCTGATACATCCATTGCACTGCCTCCAATAGTTTTCCTTTTAGATTTAGATCGAGCTATGTTTGGAGTGATATTAACATCTAAAACACAAATAAAAATTATTAAATAATTAACAGAGTAAAATAAAGAAAATAAACCACACTCATATACAAAACCTACCATTAAAGCTATCTGAAATATCAAGAACAACAGTTTTTCTTCGCGGAACAGATCTAGTGAGTTTAAAATCGGGAGAATAAATTTCTGAAATGAAGTAAAAAAAAAAAAAAAAAAACAAATTAGGAAATATATATATATAAAAGATGCCTAATATAATAACATATGCAGTCCAATCTAGAAAAATATTCGTCAAGGTACATAATTTCTGAAATTATTGCTGTGAAATGATTTCAATTTGAAAGAAATATAACAAATTTATGATTTAAATTTCACTTGACAACAATAATAGAAAATTGATATCTAACCCAGTTATTATTTATTCCAAATTTCACAGAGTCATACGCAAACTGAATTTACTTTGTACCTTCTTTAGTCTTCAAGACTAAAGAAATTATATAAAATATTATTAGAAGTATATTCTTAATAATATTAACATTGTAAAATTTTGTTAAGGCAAATTATTATTATTTTTGATTAATTTGAAATTTAGCTATAATCTAAACACTGCATAAATCAGTTCTCAAGGTATAATACAGGAAACAATAATTGTGATCGGGATATTTGTACAAATCAGAAGAAAATTTTTGAAATAAAGAAAACATTTTCCAAGTATTATGGAAGATAGGGTTTCATGAATTACAGTTTAATACAACAATTCACGAGAATAAAAAATAAGCGTCTATTCTTTGTTATAGTTAAAATTATAATACTGAAATATAATTTGAGTTTAACATAAGATAAGTTATTGATTTTTTATACACTTATAAGAATTTATTTTTAAAAAATATAATAAAAAAATTCACATTTCAGTATTAACTGAAATCAAATATATAATACAAAAGAAAGAAATTACCAACAAAATCCTGCTAAAGAGAAATTACAATTTAAATTAAAACATGGAAGTAAAAGTTTTAATAATAAGCAAAGTTATAAAACATTTGTAGCATTTAACCATTATTTTCTGATTATTTGTTATAAAATCATAAATTACTTATTAATTATATAAATCCTCAACCTTTCTCTTATTATTTATCAAGCAATAATGCATATTACAATAGTTCTGAATGCTCTCTATACTAAAATAAATTTGAAATATTCACCTAAATCTTCATGAACATCTAAGCCAGCAGAGAAATGAACGTTCTTTGGTGTCTTAGGAGCTATTGGAGGGAGAAAAAAACATCTGTTAACTATAAATGAAATTTAAATGCAATAGTAATTTTGATAAATAGTACCAGGTATAATATTTCAATTGGACTATTTTATATACTTCCTAATACCATTTAGTTGAAAGTTTTGACAACTAAAACAAATTGATTTTGAATTTATATAGCTAAAGTAGTCAATAATAATAAATAAAATAAAAAAGCCAATAAATTATTTTGAAGGGATTTACAAACGATTTTTTTGTTTAATGATAGATTCAGCAAAATCAAAAACAATTTTCAGTTAATAAAGCTTATATTCATTCAAATAGTTGCTTTTTCAATTCAAATTATAAGATTTTCATAAAATTTATTTATTTTCATACATTAAAAATAAATAACCACTTTAAAATAATAAATTTTATTCATTCACATTGTACAAGTATACAGTAGATAACAGGCCAAGTCTAAGCAGAAATTTTTAGAAAAAAGCGAAAAGTTTGAACATAAACAAAAGATCTAAAATACTGATTAACATCTGTGTCAATTTCAAAGGAATAAATGATTAAATGTATATTTTATCAGCACTTAGACAAAAATAGTCTTAATTATCTTCATATAAAATATACAATTTTAACATATCTTTAGTTTACTGGATGAATTTCCCCTTTTTTAGAATTAATGCAGTTACCAGAACACTACCTGGAACTACAACATTTTAGATTTTCAATAGTTTAGAATATTTTATCTATTTGTTAGGTAACTTTTATAAATTAGAGTAGAAAATTCTCACAAATTTTAATCACACAGTAAAAGGAATGTTAAACATCTTAAAATGAGACTGTTTATTATTAACCTGAAAGAAGCATATTTTTTTGTCTACCTCATATACATTTTCAATATAAATCATACTACCTTTTCTTGTGGCCTTAACCAGAAAAGATTTAAATCTGTTCTTTTGTGCAATATCAACAACTCAATCTTTACAAAATTGTGCAGACAATGCTTGATCTGATCAATTCATTTGTTAAAAATTGGTTAAGATTTTGGAAGTAATAAATTTGGTAAGGAATATTTTTTAAATTACAGAAAGAAAAAAATGAATTCTTGATTATCTTTAGAATTTATTAATTTCAATAACAACTGAAAGGTTATGAAAATAAACAACTTTTCAGTATCTACTACAGAAAGTTTATTACTGAAAAAAATTTATTTCACTAAAATAAATATTTAAAAAAATGTATAAATATAGAAATACTTTTCAAATTTTGTTTAACAAATATATTTATTACATAAAATTCTATGAAATAGAAAAACTCTAAAAAGTCATATTAGAAAAATGCAAAGAATATTGGATAATAAAATTAAAACAAAAGCTACAGCTTATTTTATTACATATATATAGTACTATTAAAAAACATATATATAATTACCCGAGGTAACTTCATTTCCATTTTCATTGTTTTCTATTTCATCATCATCTAAAAAATTAAAGAATAAAAATCAATTATTGGATTAAAACCTAAAATTTTTTTCTACCATAATTAAATTTGGAAACTTTAAAGAACAAAATAATTTAGTTCTCGGAAAACAAGGATATTTAAGTGAAATATTTCCTGCTGTAAAAAATACAAACTATTTTAAAATTTATAGTTTCTTCTAGCAAATTAGTATTGGTTGTATCTTTAAAATATTATTGAAATTAATTTTTCTTAACATAATGTAAAATTGTTTCCTAAATAAAAAGAAAATAATTTTGTTGATATTGAAATAATAAAAATAGATAAAGTTGCAGACATATTATTCATACCACTTGAATCAAAAACTCTCACATTCATGTTACTTTAATAACTGAATTTAAAATTTATTCTTAGAGACATAAAAGCTTATTTTTTATTTTATAAATTCTCCATAACAGAAATAAATAAGTCAAAGAAAAAAGTCATTAAATGCATAGTTGGCTTTAAGAATTCAATCGTTGTTATAAAACAAATTATGTCAATCAAGACAGTAAAACTACAGAAAGATGCAAGTTTGATTCAGATGTGATACAAGTTCTGAGCTTAATTAATACTTAGTTTTGATAATAAGAAATTAGTTTCTTATGCAATAAAACTGCACAGGTGCATATGATAAATAATAAGTAATAGATATTGGGAAATGTATGCTATACAATTATGTTCTTGGGCATTAACCACTACTTTCAAATTTGTATAGGTAAAAAATTATTTAGAGTTATATTCTTAAATACAAGTGATAAGTTAAAGAATTGCATTTTTTTCTAGCATTAAATTTAAATAATTATATGTTATCCTAATAGAAGAGTTTTATTTTTTTTTTTATAATTTTATCAATTATAATTTAACTCTTCATAAGAAACAAGTAGTTTTAGTACAGAAAATAAAAGAAATATGTGAAACACAATATGAATTTTGCTAGAATGTAATTTTTTTTTGTTTCCTTTATTAAATATAACAGTTTTCAATTTGAATTAAGAAAATTGACTAGTCATGCCAATAAAATATTAGTATAATACATTTCAAGAGATAGTAAGTAGAAAAGCTTTGTTTTATTTCATTTAATATGGTTAAAATTAGAATGAAATGAAAATACGGAAACAATATTTATTACCAAATTATATATAAAAAAAGAATAACATATTTTGAGGAACAATTATGTAAGCACTGGTAACCTCACATGTAAGGGAATATTCACTGTTTACACATGAAAGTCTAATAATCAAAATGAACATTTAAAATAAAAAAAAAAATTAATTTACAATAGATTCTTCCATTACAAATGATAAAAAAATATTTACCTATTTGAATAACTTCTTTTATAGCAGTTCTTTTTCTAGTGGATCGACTTGGAGTTGTATGAAGTTCTGAAAATTTTAAAATTTGTAGTATAAACAGCATACTTAAGTTATAATACATAATAAATTATCTGTATTTTTTAAAAATTTACCACTTTCTTCAGTTTTCAAAATACTTTTTCGATTGGCATTTCTTCTTAATGGAGATGGTACAACTAATAAAAATATAATGCAAATATCGTATTTAAATATCTATATTATTTTTAAATTAAGAAATATCATATAATTTTTACTATTTTATTATTATAATTATTTGAAATGTTATTAAGAATCAATAATAGATTTTCAATATGGGCTTTTTTTAAGCCTCTATAAACACACAAGAAAAATATTTCAAGGCACTTATATGGATTTTCACCTGATATCAACTACTAACGTTTGAAAAAGAAAAACTTAAATTGTTATTGGAAAGGCCTGAAAACATTACTTGTATTAAATATGAAGGTATGAATAGAATGTGAAATTTTATTTAATTGCTTAAAAGCTAAATACTTTTCTGAGAAAAGAAGAAACTTCCTTATCAATATTTAATATATTAAAATACTGTGAACTATTAAAAGTTAAAATTGTGAAAATGAATACAAATTAAAAATTATATATTCCGATGTTTTATAATGTCAGGTAATCAGATAAGTAGTGTTACAATATTTGTTGCTAATTATATATGACTCAAAAATTGGCTATCAAGAAATGCACAGTAAGAAAAAGAATTATAAATAATAAAGAAAACTGAAAAGTAAACCGACTGAATGTTCGCTCATATACATTAATTGGAAGACTCAAAGAGTAGTAAAAGGGGATATTTTAATTAATGGTTACTTCCTTTTCATAAATAGAATACAAAAACAAACATTTTTGGAAAATTTGATATTACAACAGTTTTGTGAGTTATCATATTAAGTGTAATGCACACACACAGATATATATATATATATATTTAAATTTACACATTGTAATTTTTTTATTAAACTAAAAACTCTTGTGATTTTTTTTTTTTTAAAATCTCATTCATAAAAATTTCTTAAACTCATATGGAGAAATATAATACAGTGAAACACAAAGAACAAGTGGTGTATAACAAATTTATGTAACTTCTGATTCAATGCTTGTTTCATCAATATAATCATTTCTAAAATGTTAGCAAAATACATTATTTTTTATATTCAAAAACACATTTACAATTTGCTTTTAAATAGAACTTATTACATGCAAATTTTAAAAATAATGTAAGATTTAGAGAAAAAGGAAATTAAAAAAAATTTTCACAAAAATTTTTTAAATCTACTATAAAAAGCATTAAGTATATAATATTTGCAACATAATGTATGCTTTGTATTCATTATATTTTAGCAAACTTTTCAATTGGAAAAGCATATAGAAATATTATCAAAAATACTGCAGGAAATTTTTTTTAGAAATTCCTAAAAAAATAATTAAGGAAACTACAAAATCAATTAATAAGGAAACCACAAAAGCAGTCCTAATTGCTTCAACATTAAATTTTTTTTAATTAACATTTTCCCTACTTTAAATTTTTAACTAACAAAATGAACTTATTTACATAATTGATTTGTATTTAAGTAATGAAGATCTATTTTTATAAAGTATTATTGTAATGCATACCAGGTTCTTCAATAACAGTTTCTTTAAGAGTTGATGTTCTTCTGGACAAAGGTTTAGCTTAATAGGAAAAAAATATTTAAATTACGAAATCATTAAATTATAGAAATAAAGGATAATTAATGGCACATATTTATTTAAAAGTAACACTTTGAAATGAAAAACTATTATTAATCAAGTTTTTTTAATTAATATGGCATTCTAGACTTATTAAACTAAGAAATTCAAGCAGTTAAAAAGTAACGCTTCACAGCAGAAAAACTTCTTTACATAAAAGAGGGAGATTATTTTACATTATTATTTGGCATAACTTTTTAAAAAAATATTAGGCAATTGAGACTTATTACTTGAATTTAGTATTGATAAATCTATTTAATAATCTTATTTAAGAATTACAGAATTTGTATCATACAAAAAGTCATTAAAAATATGAAGAAATTTAATGTTTATGATTTATCATTGTTTCTAGAAATGTCACAATATTCTTTTAAAGCAAAATTAAATAATATAAGAATGTTTTCTATATAACTGTGGATAAATTCTTCAATTTCAACCACTTTTTGATTCTTATTTATCACACATATTTAATTCTTTTAATGAAATTAATGCTGACTTCTACATATATCAATCTATCTAAAAAAGATTAAATCTAAATAAAATTTTGGTTAAAATTTATTCAAACTGTGGAAAAGAATTAACTGCTTAGCCCCAATGATACACCAATGTTTATATCACATAAAAATTTATATTATATACATATATATAATATAATGTAATTCTTCTTTTTGATTGGCCAATATTAAAATATCTACTTAATTATTGGTTTAGTTTGATCTGTTTCTTTCCTAGCTAATAATGATACTTTTTTACTCTTTTAGAAAATAAAAATGTTTAACCAAAAAACTTTTTGCATTATATAATTTCTTTTTTAATTGATAGAACAAATATGGGATACTGTAAGGTTTTTCAAGTTTTAAATATAACCTGTGAAAAATAATATTTTGTAGATACATTTTGCAATACACATTTATATTAACTTTCAATAAATTATTAACAAATTAAAAATCAATTTTAATCCATTTAAAAATATGTTACATTACATTCAAATATTCATACAAGAAATAAAATATTCCAATGCAAGTAATTGTAGGAGTAGATAAAAAATAATTCAATACTATCTTTCTCAAAATTTAAAAAATTTTCAAACATAAATTAAAAATCCCAACCAAGCTTTGTTTTTTATGAATTTGAACTTTTAATTCACTGAATTTTTTAAAGATAACCATAAATTTTTATCATAGCTAATATATATATATATATATATATATATATATATTGATTGTGTGTATGTCTGAAGTAGTCAAATACAATATCCCTTTTTTAATAACAGAAATATTAATGAATAATGTATTCTTATAAATATTTTTTAAGATTAAAAACTCCCAAATTTCAAAAATAAGAATAAAATGAAAAAATAAAGTTTATTTGTGCTATTTTTTGCTCTATTTGGATTCATGACTTTTTTTATGTAAAAGCTATTTTTCTTGAAACATCTTTAATTTTATCACTAGCATCACCTTGCATTATTCAAGCTACTTTCAATTCTTAAAAAATCATTAATTTTAATAGCGTTTCTAAAATCTGTTTCTCATGGCCAATTGATCAAACTGAGTGTTACAACTTTACCTTTAAAAAAATATTACAAATTAAAAAAATTTGTGAAATGAAAAAAATCAGAATTTTCTTTATCTGCTTTATTAAAGTACTATCCCATATTTTCTCTTTCTTCTTTTCATATTTTTCTTTATTGTAGTTACAAGTACAAAGCATATTGAAAATCATTTTTCATGCTTCGTAATTAAATCAACAAGATTCTTACATATTCTTAATGAATGAATATCTATGCCGGATAATTGGTACCTTTTTTGAGTTACAATATCTGACAGAAAACCCATTTTCAGGGGTAGCATATCCATGTGATATGAAACATGATTTAAATAACTTTGAGATTTTGAGTAACAGCAATTTTTCAGCAGAAAATGCTTAAGGTTTTCACAAATGTATATTTAAATTTTACCTTTCACATTACCACAATATATATAACTCTCAGCACATGATTCACAAGCCAACCAAAAACTTCTTTAAAATGATTACCATCTTTTTTTAAAAGGATGAATATACTGTACATCATGGGGGGTAGGGAAACCAACTGAAAGTGTCAGCTTTTTTTGTGAGTAATTACAGGTTAACATGTAAGTACTCTGATTATTATGCAGAAAATAATATTTTCAGAAAACATAATCAATTTACTTATTGATTGCTGAACCAACATCTAAATTTTTAAAGGATAGCCAATTTGGTTTATTTGTAATTTTCATTGCATAGAGATATAACATGAGATTTCAAAAACTTAAACATTATACTTCTTACAAATTTAATTTACTAATTAAAGTGTGTTACAATTTTTTTTCCCAAAAATCTGAAACAGAGGGGGGGGAAAAAATGGAACTTTGAAGTGATTACACATACATTTGTAATATTTTTTTTTTTTTTTTTGAGACAGTATAGCTGAAAATTTTTTTTTCTTAAAAGTTTATATTATTCAATTATATATTCATAACTAGACCTGTAGGCACTAGTGTCAACCATTGTTATCGTGTGTTCAATGTTTCTTGAACCATGATCAGCAACAAAATCTATTAGTAATTAAATAAGAACACTGATAATTTTCTCTTGCTGCTGACAAAATAAACCATTCAGACACAGTAAATAAAGCTCTATTCAAGTTCCAATTTAAACTTGATATACCTTTCTTTATGACACTGTTGATAGGGTAAACTACATGTATCAATATTGATCAAATTCAAAAATCCAAATTTATTTTCTTCAAAAATTTATGATCCTTTTTATTTTATATACAAACTTGGACTGTAATAAAAGCAATAAGCCCTCTCAATAAAAATGTATACACCAGGGGTATCAAACTTGTTTACCTCAGGCCATGACGAACATTTCTTTAGACCAGCTGATAAATTGGCATCAAACATTTAATAAAATAACTGACACAGAATAACAATAAAATAAAAATTCACTATACATTTTTAATTATACTCTTTTTCATGCTTTTATTAAACAAAATGCACACATTTATGCTTAATTTATGTTAATTAGGTAAATACATTATTTATGCATAAGTATTCATAATATGTTGAAGTACTTTCAAAAGTTCAAATGCAAAATCTTATGAAAATTTGACTAAGCGTTCAAGTTTTTAACAATCAGCATTAATTTGTTGTTGAACAAAAAGCTGACAATATAAATGACTAATAAGATGTCCCAATAAAAAGAATGGGTATTTAGCTGTAAAAGCAACTGATTTGCTTGAATTTTAAGGCAATAATAAATATGCAAAAATTTTATTTGTGGACCACTTGAGTTAACCCTCGTTTGTTTAGCCTAAGTTAGTCTTTGAGTTTGAAACCCTTACATTACATAACTCCAGCTAAAATATTTAATTAAAATTAAACAAACGAAAATATTTGCAAACATAGAAGGATAAAAAGCAATAAAATTTAAAATTCAGTTTTCTAACAATGATTCTTAAGCAAAAATTTTATTAAAAATTATCTACATTTATATTTAATAATTGGGTAATTTCAGTTAATGCACCTAATCTTAATAAAAAAGAGATTACCATATTTTCCTGTATATAATCCGCACAATCTTTTTTTTCAGTAAAAGAAAAAAAAAGCACCACATAATATGCGACAATTTTTTTCCAGAGAATAGTCTAAAATATGTACTGCTGATATTACGAATGTTACATACATACATATATATATATATATATATATATATATATATATATATATAAATAAATTGTACAGGGAGGAAAAAGCATTTATTATGTAAAAGATCTGTCTGGATCCACTTCATCACAAAGTGATTAACTTGAGATGTAAGCACGAAATCGATCAAAAGTGATAGATTCGAGAAGAGATTCTTGTAAAACTTATCGATATTTAGCTTCTAATAACTTTTAAAACGATGTTAGTCACGTTAAAAAAATATATATTCGCTTTGTTAACATTTAAATGGGGGGGGGGGGGAAGGATTATTTACAAACTGTGTATTTATACAATTTTTCTTATACAGCGTGCTTTGTTTTTCACTTTACATTACGTTTATTGCCCTTTTTCCTAATTTCGCTTTCATATGACTATATACAAATTTGAATATTTTCAAAGCAAAACAACTCCTGTCAGGACAGGCTACTGTATTATATTTATGAGGAACTGAATTCGTTTTTGAGCATAATTGGACAAAGCTGATTATAGTTTAAATAACTGAGGTGTGTCTTGGTACTCCTGTTATTTATTTTATGAAATATATACAGTATTTCTTTCAAAACTTTTTTTCTTTTTAAGCTTTTCTGATGGAGAATATTTTTTTTATCAGGTCTTTCACAATGAATTAGCACAACGAAAGTCAGAACTTTTTTAACATATAATCGACGGATTATATACAGGAAAGTATGGTACTTAAAGCAATACTCTAGAAAAATATTTCACATACATTGGAAAAAAATATGAAATATACAATTTTCTTCATGTTAAAAAGTTTTAAACTTTAGGTAATAAAAATTTATTTATATGGTAATTTCAATTTCAAATATTGCATATATTATATACCTGGAATTTCTTTTTCAGCAACTAATGTATTTAAGTTTGATTTTTTAGCTGATCTTCCTCGCTGTCTTTCTTGTACTGCTGCTATTACAAAATAATGTCAACTTACAAAAATACAAATCACATAAATTACACATTTAAATAAAAAATATACAATTTTCAATTTATCTTCTTTTTTCATTTATTTTTCTTTCTGCAAATACATCAGGTCTTTATAATTAAAACAAAATGTTTTAGAGGGAGGGGGAAAATTATTCACAATAATATTCTTAGATTATAATTTAAAATTTATGATGAGAAAGCATAACATAATTTTTAAATGATTTGTACAAGAATGAAGCAATTTATTTCCTTGATAGTTATTTAATGACCATATAATTTGTGTGTAAAAACAACTTTTCATTTCATTTATTGAGATATTTACTGTTAGATGTTTTGTAGCATTTGTTTTTAAAAAATGTTACAAATAAATCAATAATTTAAAAGAATCCTGACAAAAATATTCAACTTTTAATTTTAAACAATTACATTCACCTTATATTTAAATGGATGCTACTCTACTTAAATAGCAAGACCAAATTTTATTAAAAACAGTCAGAAGAGAAAGATAAAATAATTTTAATTATTCACTTTGAACACAATATTTTCATAAAGCTGCAATGATTTTCAAAGCATTAAGCAATTTATTTTCAAAAACTTTGTTCCCGCCATATTTGATACTTTAAAAATCAAGAATACTTCAAAAAATAAGAAAATTATCACGCACTCAAAAATGAAGATATTTTTCAAACTGTTTTGAATGACATTATTACTATTGAAATATATAAGTGAGATTATATTGTTTCAATGAATTTAGTATTTGAATTTTTACTTTTTTTAGTATTTCACATTGCGAAATTTGATATCACCTACTATATGCATAGACATCATTCTAACAAAATTGTTTTTATATTACTAAGTAACATCAAAAAAGTTAACATTTACAATTATTGACATTATTCTAATTATAAAAAAAAACTGACATCGTGTATTACATATTAGTTTAAAATTCATAAGCAATAAAATAATTAAGACAAGGCACACATTTCATATTTCCTAAACAAAAAGAAAGATTTTTTAAAAATTGTTAATTTAAAAAATAGCAGAACAGTCTAGCAAATTTCAGAAGATTGCATTGATTGTTATTAGTTATGAATTTTAGGTTTAAATTTCAAGTTGATTGAACATTAAACAAAACAAATGTTTAAATTGTATTAATTTCACAAATATGACTGGTTATAAAACCTCTGACAAAACGTTTGTTTTGTTACAGAATTATAAAAATTTAAGAATTCTATATTACAACATAGTTTTCGGATGAAAATTTACTTTTAAAAATAAAAAATTTAAAAATCTATCACCAAGATAGAAATGTGCTTACCTTAAATCTTAAGTATACTTAAACATAATAGTTAAAATAAAGATATATGATCAATTTTATTCTATTCTATTGTTTACCCCATTCTGGTATATATGGTTTCATTTATATATGGCATATAATGTTTACAACTTCTGTACATATAGTGAAATTATGATTGTTTTCTTTACCCAAAAAAGATTGGTAACTTTTCTATGCTGTATGTGTATTTTTTTTTTTCTATTTTTGAGTTAAAAAAATAGTTTTTTGTAAATGAATTCATTAATTAATAATGAAAAAATTTTCATAATTTTCCATTTTTAATATTATACTGTATTCATTAACATCATCCACAATATAGAAAGAACTCTTAACCGAAGGGTTTGAAAATGAAGCCATAACCATTAATACTAAAATAGTAAGACATTTTTATGTTGGAAATTGAGCGTTTCATATCAAAAGTAATTTGTTTAAGCTTAAGCATGCTGTTGTTAACTGATAATCAATTTGTAGAGCTCCGTATAATAACTTTATACATGACGTTTTTTTCCCCTGAAACCTGCAGCAAGTTTCATAAAGAAAAAGAAAAATAGCAAAAATTCAACTTAAGAAACTAACAAAATCACACAATTTAACATGTATTTTGTAAAGAATAAGAGTTTTATAATCTGAAGAAATGTTGTTCATTTTTTAGTAAAATATCAATGTACAAATTTAAAGAAAAGTTATTTTTTTGTGAGCAGGTACAATAACGACATTAAAGTAACATTTTTCTAGATTCATTAAATGTTGATTTTTCTTCCATCTCATTCTGAATTCCTTCTTTAGATAATTAAAAAAAAAAAAAATCATGTTATAAATTAACAACACATCACTTAATTTATGAGGTCTTTTACACATCAGAAGTATCTGTAAAAACCTATTTTCAAAAGAGTGAAATAAATTAACTATAGATTGAATCATTCTGCAATTCAGTAAATGAATGCTTGATTTAGAATGTATTGTTAACATAATAAACATCCCTAGCAAAATTTTCAATTATCTCAAAAAATGAATTATGCATAATATTTCCATCAATTTCAAGATTCTTATTTTCATCACAGGAACGTTAAAACTCCATTCTTTGATCCACATATGGTTGGGCATTTATTAAATAAGCAGTTTAACATTTTACAAATATCAAACCTATTTTTATTTAAAAATTCTTTATTTTTTATCATACATACTTTTTCTGCAGTAGTAAAAATTTCTTGTTTAGAACCTGAATACTAATTTGTTTTGCTCATCATAATTTATTATTTTCTGGCAAGTTGTTTCTCCCTTCATAAATATTTAAGGGAAAAAAAATTATGATTTAATTTACTAACTAAAGATTTCATGCTTTTAGTTACATGAAGAAAAATTTCAATTGATGGCACCATCACCAACTATTTGTATGATTTTATGCACTTTAGATTTTGATTTGACAGAGTGAAGTGATACCCAACTTTTAATGGAACAGTAAGTTCCTTTAGATTTCTTGAATACAATTGATTTTTTAGTATTTGTGTAAATTGTTTACTGTGTGTACCTTTTGTATGTTATTAAAATTATTTTTGTTATAATATATGATCTCATTTACATTCCCAAGCTGTATTTTGAATGCACCTCTTTCAATTTTAGATTTTATTTGACTTAAATTAGTAGATTTTCCTTTTCAACACAAGAATTGTAATTTATGTTGTACAAGTTTTTTAAACATTAATCAAGACAATGCTAATTCACCACCAGTTTGCTGTAAGAGAGTAGTATAATTTTTTGCTACAGAGGAAAGAAGTGTTTTCACTTAAAAATGTTGTGATAATTGCTGTCAGCAGATAAGCAGTTTGATAGCATGTAGAAGATTTGGTGAATATATTTTAATAAGTTTTTCTTCTTATTGGGTATTTATCTTTCCCAAGCACAAAACAAAAAATCCAGGCTCTGTCAATTTTCCATCACTCGCTATGTGGATGGCCTTTTACATCTTTTCAAGAATCCAACATTTATTTTTAACAGTAATGTCAAAAAGGTTTATTGGTTTTAATAAATTACAAAACCACCACCTTACTATTTTGAATAAGAAATGTGCTGTAAAATAAGCAATATTAAGTTTTCTGTTCATAACACTATTCCTGCCACAGAAGATGTGCTTAAAAATATACAACCCTGGAATTTTCGAAGCTTGTTAACTCAAGAGAAAATGAGTTTTCAGATTTCAAACTTTAATGTCACAACCAGATTAGTCTCAATATGTATAGGCTGAGTGATTAGAATGATAAACATAGAAATATAGGTCAATTATTAAATTTTGGATAAAGCTGGTATTGCAGAATCTTTTCAATTGAATTTTTTTCTGATTTAAGGTAAATATCAGCATTAATCAATCATATAGTAAAATAAAATTAGGAATATTTTAGACTAAGATAGCAATTTCAAAAATATTCAAAAGAAGGAAATCCTTTCTTTGTATAGAAAAGTGGTATCCCTATCTGTGTTGTGTTATATTAGATGTACCATAAACTTTTTGAATAGAAAATTATCCTTATAGACATGAATGGTAATAAAGCATTAATGGCATAATAGAAGCATGGCAATAGATTTAGGATTTAACTCAAACATTGAAATTGAGCATACAAATTGTTGAAAAATGATGAAATACTATGTTGTTAAACTCATCAGGATGAGTTTATAGCTGAAACTAAGATGCATGACTTTCCATTACAGAAAAAATATAAATTATAGAAATTTTAGACAGATGATTTTGTTTCAGAAATTAACAATCATAATTTTTAAATAAAATTGTGACTGGTGATTTAGAAGTATAATTAAAATATTAGAAGGTACATACATATTTAAAAAAATAAATTAAACTTATACAAATTTTTTACCATGGGTTTCATTATCTTCAACCATTTCTTCATTTTCTTCATCTGAAATGAAATAATTGTTCAGGATAAAATAAGTATAAAACATGGAATTTTGCAAAAGAAAGTAATAAAACAAAAACCATGTTAGTAAAAAAGTTTAAAATTTTTATCCAAAAACACATATCATTTCATTTATATTAAATGATATTTTCTTCAATGTAATCAATTGAGAAAAACAAATTAAAAAATTTACAGAATAGATTAAATAATGTTAATATCATCAAGGGAACTTCCTTTAAAATAAGTAACTTATTACTTACAGATAATATTCAAAGAAATATGCGCCCACACTGACTATAAAATATCTTTCAATTAGTAGACTAGAGTGAAATAAATATATTCATTGTAATTTAGTTCATAATTTTTCCATTTGTCAGCACTATAGTTAAAACATTTTCTTTTTTAATTTTCAAAAGTCAAAGATAGCTTAAAATGAATTTAGGAATTTACTCTTTAAAAATGACGCTTGTGTTTGTTTATGACTGTACTGTTCAATTATTTATGCAAAGGTGAACTTAAGAAATGATTGATTTTGAATTCTATTTCTTAAAACTAGGAATATTTTTCTTCGACTTTAAAATTAAAGGGTGTGTTTCTCAATTTTTTACCACAAAAACCGGCTAATCACAAATTAAAGAAGGGGGAGGGAATATGAGGAACTAATATGCATGAAATAATAGGAGACTTTTTTGAAAATACTACATGAATAAAATTTCTTAAAAGACAGACAAAAGAAGTACAAATGTAAATTTTCCCTGGTAACCAAAACCTTTTTTATTATTTTTTTGCAATTACAAATAAATTAGGATTAAAAGCATAATATTGAGGAAATATAGACAGAAAAGATTATTAATAATAAGTTATTTATTATATGTTAGTAACACTTAATAAACAATAACACTAAACATGAAAAAACAAAATGTAAAAAACACGTCATAAATAAATAATGATGAAAATAGTAATAATATAAATATTGAATAAATGGAAAACAAATTTGTTAATTATGGTAATTGTAAATTCATAAATAAATTAATTTCAAATTAAAACTACTCACTACATGCTTTTCAAAAATCAGGTCACTCCATGTTTTTGCAAAAACTTATAAGCAAAAGAATCAATATTTTTTCAATACTTCTAAGTGACTAATGAAATTTGTTAAATAAATAATACAATTTTTTATTTTATCATTTTATCTCCTGTACTCTTCTAAATTTTAATTTTGCACTTATATTTTATTTAATTTTGCACTTATATTTTATTTAATTTTGCACAGAAATATTTTAATTTAACTTAAATCTCTTAGATTTAAAATATTACTTGCGATTTTCCTAAAAAAATCGTAGGCCCCGCCCTTTTAGAGCACTCTTAAATTTTAGGCCAATCAGAAACAGCTATAGTCTCAACATCACTCAGTTCTAGACGAGGGTTGAGGATCGTCGATCCAGGTACCTCGAAAACAATGCCAGCCAGCATCCACTTACTATATTTCTAAGTGTTCACTCTTCTTAATTTAACTTTCTTTGTGCTGCAATTTTTGTTATACCATGGGCTTCAGTCTGGTTTTGTTGTGAATATTGAATTTTACTTTGGATTTGAGAATTTTAACATATTTTGTAAAATGGGAACTTTTTATACAGATGCACAATATATATTGGTATGATAATTTTTCTGTGAAATGAGACCTTTTTCAAATAAGGAAGTGTCTTTTAATTAAGACTTCACATTTAATATTTCCTGCTATAGAAAAAATATTAGGTATAATAATTATTACAAACTGAGCTTTTTCCCATCTGAAAAACTTGGGGAAAGACTAATTATTTTTTTTAAAATCTAGCTGATGAAAATTGATAATCAGATTTAACTATCGGGATTATATATATATATATATATATATATTCTGAATAGCTTTATATTTTAAAGGATTTTTGTAAAAAAAATGTTAAAAACAAATAAGAAATTGTTCTATTTTTCTAAAGTTTTATGACATTTTAATCAGAATTTAAAAACTTAAATTTGAGAAGCAATAATTTCATTTAATAATGTTTTGGGTTCTGAAATTTATTGCAATATGTTTTTTTAACGTCATTACTTTCTTTTCAATTAAATTTGCCATTATTATTATTATCCATATATTTTAAAGTTTTTTAAGCATTTATTATGGTAAATATTAGAAAGGGGACATGATTGGGAATTTTGTTTTGTTATATTTAAAAATATTTATAGGACAATAACAAATAAAATAAACAATAATAATAAAGTCCAACAATAAATAAATAAAGAACATAAGAACAAATTGTTCTCCGAAATCATAATATTTATTATCTGCAATTGAGATGCTCAGAAAATATATAGTAGCAATATGCATTTTACACAGGAACAATTATTGATTTTAAGATAAACACATATTCTTAAACTTCAGTTTATAAAACATGTTTCTGATAAATTTACTACTTTTTGACATCCAAATTTGTGAGAACCTATTCTTCGGATTTCTATAATTCTAATTCATAGTAAATGTTACACTTCAATCTTATGTACTTTGAAGATAATTTCATGTATAATTACGCCTTATCACTTGAAATTACCTTTAAAATTTCAGGCAATGTTATATATGAATTATTGATAGTAAATTTAAATTACTATAATGAAATGAACAAATTTTAACAATTACAAACAAATAACTTTTATATAATGCCAATTTTAATAAGAACATAATTTATTAGAAAATACATACCAGGTTCTGAAATAACAGTTTCTTTAATTGTTTTTTGTTGGGATGAAGATTTTGCTGCAGACAAATGAAAAACATATCAATACAAATTATTAATATTTTACTTATTTTAAAGAAATCAAAATAATCTAAAATTCACTACTTGATTTTGAAAATGCTACTTATTAAATATGAGGAATTAATTGCATAAAATACATGTCATGTATTTTATGCAATTAATACATGGAAAAAAGAAAGATTTGAGTTTCTTAGTGTTTGATAATGGGATTAAAAATTGAGAATCTAAACCTGAAATATACACAGTAACAAAATTATAATTGAAATTAAAAAATAAATATTGTTTAAACATGACAAAAAAATTAATGATTTTTAATTAAGAAACAAAATTAAATGGAAATGGAATGATATTTTGAGTTAAATAGTATTTTTTGCTTTAAGAAAATAGAATATAATTCAAGTGAAAAGCAATTTATTTTATCCCTTAAATTATAAATAAGTTTATTTTCATAATCTAAATGCAGCTGAGGTTTAAGGTCAATTAGAAACCTGGTTTACCATTGTTTTAATTCATAAAATGTCATTACAACCATAATTTTAGATCGGAAAAACAAAAGTAATAAAAGTATAAACTCTAAGACTCAGTAAGATTTCTGAAAAACAGGAAGAGTCCTGGTCCGGATTGCATATACCCAGAATTTATTAGGAAGATTGGGCCCAATGCCCAGTCTGTATTTTTGAAGGCGATCTAAAGTTCCAGCTATTTGGAAAAAAAGTTGTGATCTCTTTACATAAACATGGTAAACCTGATCAATTTGATGGTTACATACCCATGGCTCTTAGTATACTGGCAAAAAATATGAAGCAAATGAATGTTGCAAGACTGATGCAGCTTTTGGAGAGCCATGGTCTTTTATGCAATTCTCCGGCCGTCTTACGACGTTTTCACTCCACTGCTAAACAGGTGGCTTATCTTAGGCATAATATTAAGGGTGAACTAGCCGTAGATTTTAGCTACCTTTTTTGATTTTTCAAAAGCATCTGACAAGGCCTGGTGGTCCAAGTTGATTTATAAGCTAATGTCTTTGGGTATCAGAGGAAATATGCAATGCTGGCTATGGAATTTCCTAGGTAAGCACTTTTAAGCAGTGAAATAGAGTAATGCTTATCCTAATTATAAACAAATACAGTCTAGGCTCCTCCAAAATGCAATTTGAATCTTATCTTATTTAATGTCTATGTTAATGATTGAACCAAAACCTTGGAGAGTGGATCTGAGATTGAATGGCTCTGTTTGCCAATGACGTGGCAATGTGAGCTAGTGGAGGGGGGGGGGGGGAATAACTTAGGACACGCTAAATACAACACTTTAGAAACTTATAGTATCTGTTTTTCTAATAATAACATGCCTATCAATCTATTTAAAATTACTTGTCAGTTTTCCACTTAAAACAAACTGTACCTAATCTCACATTCAAGATATAGCTCTACAAAAAATTGAAACCACAAAATATTTAGACTGTGTTTTTGATTCTAAGTTGAACTGGAGCAGACATATTGACTACATTTGTAAAAATATCGTTAAAAGACTCACTGTTCTTAAGAGGCAAGATGGTTGCAGCCATGGTACTCTGAATACCCCGTCAAGCTCTGAATTCAGCCCATTTTTAACTATTGTAATGATGTTTTGATATGTGCTGCTCCTGATACTATTCAGAAACTCGAAATTATTCAAAACCAAGCATTTCATATTATAACAGGTGCTGTAAAGACCACCCCTTTCTGGCAATGCATAGCAACATTTAAAAGCATTATTGAAAGAGATGCAATCCTTCTCTTTGAAAAGCTGAAATACTTGTCAAATAATACATTCTAGAGAGACAACTATGTTAACACACACACACACACACACATAGAGAGAGAGAGAGAGAGTTAAAACTAAAAAAGGGTTCATACAATATGCATATTCTATAGCTGCTGATTTTAACATTTACTAGAGCTTAGGAGTTCCTTGTGGAACTACCTGTTCCTTGAATTTTGATGAGCTTCTAAATGATTGAAATTAGGTTTGATGTTTGAAGGTTTATTTGAAGTTAAATATGAATGTTTATAAGAGTCACATGAGCAAACAACAGATTAGTGCAACAGCTTTATCTACTGTTGACAACAGTTACTTTAGAGTAGGGGTCGGCAACCTGTTTGTCCTTAAGGGCCCAATACTAAATTTGAAAATCACCAAGGGTGCATATTTTACAGATTATCAACCGGTATAAATAGGCAATAAAAAAAAAGAGAGAGAGAGAGAGAAAAGATTTTTTATAACTTTATTTTGTTAGTGTCATACATAATGATACATATAATTCAGTGTGAAACTTGGACGTCCACATTTACAGCTAATTTTCTATAATTGGGGATATATTTAGAGTTCCTGGTCCTTAAACAATTACCTAAATGCGAGTCATTAAGCTTTGTTCGGTATTTTGACTTCAAATATTTCGTATTTGAGAATAAAGACTCGCAATTGTTTGTTTTTACACAATATGAATAAATTTTTTGCGCACATTTCCTTAAAATAGGATACTTATTTTCATTGACTAAGTTCCAAAACATTTTATCATTACTATGCGCTTTTAAAATAATATCACTTTGCAAGTTTGTTATTTCTAATTCTAGGTCTTCGATATTATTAAGCTCGAAATACACTGAGACTACTTCAAGGTCATCTTTAGTAACATTGAATGGATTTATGAAAAATTTTAGAACGAGTTCTAATGTTGCAAATTCTTCAAATCTAGAAGAAAACTCTTCTATTAGCTTATCTATAATTTCTAAATATGATGTAGTAGTAAAATTTTCATTATTCAAATTTAAACTCTCAACAGTATATTTTATATTTGGGAAATGTGATAATGATTTTTTCAATAGATGGGATTTCAACAACACTAACTTTCATTTGAATGTCAGAAATCCAAGGTCAATTAGGCAATCCTTATTTTTTAATTGCTCATAAAATTCGCCTCTTGATGCAATAAATTCTTTCATTTGTGGCAAAAGGATGATAAACCGCTCAAGTATTTTACCTCTGTTCAGTCACCTCACTTCAGAATGTAAAAAAAGATCTGTGAACTGAACGTCCTCATCTTCTAAAAGCAATTCAAACAATCTGTTGCATAGCTCCCGATCTTATGGAATTAATAATTTTTGTTACTATCGTAAATGCGTGTTGAAAACCGATAGTTTTTGCGCATAACATTTCCTGATGTAAGAGGCAAGGATAAGAAATAAATTTTGGGAATAAGGAATCCTGTCTACATAAGGCAATAAATCCTTTTTTCTTACCAGTCATCGCTGGTGCCCTGTCTATTGTAATTGACGATAACTTTTGTGTTCAGGTAATTTTACATCTGTTACATACTTTTTAAAAGTAGAAAAGATATCTTCTCCTCTGGTGCTTCCCTTTAATGTCAAAACATTAAGGAATTCTTTTGTAGTAAAATCAGAAAATACCATCTTCACACAAATTGCTAATTATGATATATTTGTCACGTTTATTGATTCATCCACCTGTAGCGAAAAGAAAATACAATTTTCTATATCATTTGCTAATTCTGCCTCCAAATTCTTCGCAATTACTTCAATTCTTCTAGTAACAGTTCGTGCTGATAATTGCAACGTGTTTATAGATGAAACTATTTCTTTTTTATTTTTAAATACTTCAAAAGTGAATCAGCAGCTTCTAAGATGGTTTCTTTCACTAATTCTCCATCTGTAAATGGTTTTATATTTTTAGCTAGCAAATGTGATATTTTGTATGACACGATTGTTGCTACTTTATGTTGTTGCAGTGGTTTAGTAAAAAAACTTTGCTGGTTAGTTATTGAAGATTTTAAAGAAAAATTTTTTTCTTCTTCTAATTTCAGAGTTCATTGGATAGTCACTATCAAAATTGGTATGAACGGTCTTAAAATGTTGTTCAATATTACTTTTCTTGGGAATCGCAACAGTATTATTACACAACAAACAAATACACTTCCCTTCGTAATCAACGAAAAATATAGATGTTCCCACTCCTCGTTAAAATAATATGTTCTTTTTCTTTTACACTTATCCATGAAAGGTTTTAAAAGAAAAGAATTATTTTGGATTACTTGGTAGTTTTAAATGCACGGTCTATGCGTGGTCTATTCGAAATACGATCACACACTAAGAAAAATATAAGCATGTTATTAGATGCGGTCAAGGTTAACAAACTGCTAATCTATGCTCAATCCTAAACTTAACTGACAACTTGTTGTATATCGCCGTTTGACAAGAGTAAGTAAATCGCTCTGGCTGTCATACATTTTCAATAGTTCAACGAGGGCGCATTAATAATCAATCAGGGGTGCTGCATTGCCTACCCCTGCTCTAGAGATTCATGGTTACATGGATACACACCTCTTTATAGATGAATCTATGTTTGATGATGAAAATGGTGAGGGAGTTGGAATGCATTGTGATATTTTTTCTTGTGATGCTCCCATCGGAGCTCACTCTTCATATTATGACTGCAAAATAGAGAGCTATTTATATTGCAATAAAGCAGCTGTTTGTCTGGCAGTCTTCCTTTCATTGAGCGGTTATCGAGCCTTATCTTAGCTCTCCAATCTATTGTAAACAGACAATTTACAGATAGTATTCACATTTTGTAGGGCATAGATCTTGCAAGGTCAAAACCAGTTTTTTCCAATGGATTCCAGCTCAATGTGAGATTCTTGGAAATGAGGCTGCTGACTTTTGATGAAGATAGGTGCAAAGGTCTTTCAGAGATCTTTGAATATCATTACTTTTTATTCAGTGAAATTACTGATTAAGAGAAGACATGCTTTTAGAATAAAGTAAAAGGCATTGTGTGATACTGCAAGAAAGCCTTCTATTCTCCTGATTGAAGGTTAGAGATTATTTTGTTTTCTCCTAGAAATGCATGAAGGTCACTATCTACAAGCCATAATTGTTTGGCAACATGCTTGTATCAGTTTAAACTTTGGAATTATCCCTGGTGTGTCTTTTATGTAAACAAGATCAAATTTTTGATGTTAATCATCTTGACTTTTGCCCAGCACTTGTATTTTTAATATGTACCTTAGAGATACTGGAAGGCCAGAGAACAAATGGCATCATAGCCAATTTTCAGAGCATTTTTAATAAATAAAGTAGTGAAAACTTGATGGTTTATTGAAACTAAAATGTCCCCCCCCCACTATGATATGTTTGAATTTTCTACAACTGTTGTTCATCCTACACCTTATGAGCGTCACTTTATTTGAGCCACAAAAAATAAACAAAATAAAAAATGGCTGGAAAAAATAACTTTAGCTTAAGGCTCAATAATACTTCAATTAGTAATAAATTTTAAACAACCAACAATTTACTTTTAGTATTTTTTTAGCCATATTTAATGATGTTTTTAAATAAATAAAAATTTAACTACAATGATAATTTCAATTTAAGATTAAACCAACAAAACATTTGTCATAGCAATATCTAAATAAAAGATTGGAAGGCAAGAAGGGTGGCATGCATATTTCCAATCTCAGTTTCAATAGATTTTTCAGAAAGTTACCAATTTTAAAAATTGTAGTATGCTTGTGAATTTCAACTGAAAGCTTTACTGCCGATTTAACAATAGTTGTTCACCAAGTTTGTTTGCTGGGGATGATAAATAAATCTTGCAATATGTATGGTTGAACAAACATTTGAATTGAATTATTTTTAAATCATCACAGTTTAACAAGCATTACATTTAACAAGTAGAGAAATACATCTCTAGAATGCGATGTTTCAAATTATGTGAATCCCAGGAAGACAATGGGAAACAGGATTTTGATTTTTATTGTTTTAAAACAAGGTTTTTAGATTAAAAATTTGCAAGCAAATTTTCAAAAGACCAAAATGATTATCCTGTTTGGGAAACTGACAACCATGCTTTCATTATAACAAATTTAATGACCTGTTCATTTTTTTTTATGAAAATTACTTAAAAATTCATTTTTAAAGCAAATGGTTGAAATAAATTTAACATTAAAATGAACAGGCTAAAAAAACTGGAATAAGCTTTAAATCATATGCCATACAATGTAAACGGCAGAGTCTATTTTTCAGTGATGAAAATAAATTGAAAACTGATGGATATTAAGGATATCAATTAGACCTATGCAAAAATCCCAAAATATATTTAAGTAGGTAACTTTCTGATATTACAAACCTCTATGTCTAAAATGGGAATCCAATTTATGAAATTATGAATTTGCTACCAGATTTTCATTGGGAATTCAGGTTATGAAGAGTGCTTAACTCTTAACTAATTGAAAATAAACATTAAAATGAAATATTTTCATGTGACAAATTATTCGAAATTGAACACAGAATTTTCTAATGAGTAATTCTTAAAGGAAGTAAACAAATTTATAAATCATCTTTGATAAAATAAGCAAATTTATTTTGAATAATAATTATATTAGTTTTAATTACATCAAATAGTACCATGAACCAGAAACATATGCTCAAAAATTTATTCCTGATTAACAAAATTTCAATCAAGAAAAATTACATTACAAATTAATTTATTTCTGAAAGAACAGCATTCTACATTGTCAATCAGATAACAGTGTGAACTATATAAAATGATGTATGTTTATTATATCAATTTACACAAAAAATGAAATTGTCATTATACCTGAACTTTCTTTTGTAGAGGACGAATTCAAAGTAGATTTTCTGGATGGTCTACTCCTCTGTTTTGGTAATACTACTGAAACATAAATAAAAATATCAATTAGACTTAGGAATGATTATTATTTAAAGTATTGATTTATTGGGTATACATGAGTAGGTTAGCTTAATAATTACTAATTTAGTAATTATTTAATACTCAGCGAAATAGATGTTCCCAGGAGTAATTATTAAAAAGTCACTAAACAAAACTTAGTGGTACAACAGCTTATGAGGGAGAAAAAGTCTACAGCACACATATAAATTTTTAATAACCAAAGGCTCTAGGGGGCAAAGCAAATGTTCTGGTTAAGTGGTCTTACTAATGTGATATCCCCAGGGTTTAAATCTCAACCATGCTTGGTACTCAGTCTTATCGAACCATTGGTAGGATGAAAGGCCCATTTGTCTTTGCCCAGCCCGAAGACTAAGCCTTGGAACTGTGAACATGAGATGCTACCACTAAAAAAATCACTTTCTTTATAATAGATATATATATATAAATTGTAATATGCTAATAAGGCATTTTTCAGCTTTACTATCAAATCATTAAAACAGATTATTTATATATATACATTTTTTACACACAAAGAGGCACTTTTTTTTTTATAAGAGGTAAAAGCTTGAAAAGTCAGATATTAAAGTGAAACAGTAAAACTAGTGAGTACACATATTTATCCATTTGTGTTGTAATTTCCAGTAATTATTTCAAGAGTTTGAGTTAATTAATACTTTAGAAGTAGCTTAACATATTTTTAACTTGTTTAACAGTATTAAATGTATGAGGTAAATATTAATAGCAACAAATCAAATATACTTAGATAGTGGAAAATATTTTTATAGAATAAAAAATAAACACCAACAACCTCCATAAGATAATTGGTATGCTAAAATTTAGACAAAAATAAAAAGTTTCCAATTAAACCGAAGAATGATTAATATATATTACTTAATATATTGAATTATTGGATTGATGCATGAAAAGATAATTACTTTGTACTTCATTATCCTCTTCACTTGTTTCATCTTCTAGTTCAACAATATTTACTGAAAAATAAAAAAGATAACAAAATTAAAAATTCACAAATACTGAAAAAAATTATATATCTATATATAAATGCATACACGGAATAATATTTAAAGGACATAAAAGTTAAAATATTTTTATCTTTATTGAGTAATAATAAAAAGATTTTGTTTAAGTATACACAGAACAAAATTTAACTCATGAAATAGCAACTACACAAAGTATTTTTTTAAAATTCATTAATAATGCAGTAGCACATAATTAACTTGACTGCTACATGTTACAGCATTTGATTTATGTAACATTAAATAGTTTTATTACTGATTGGAATATTATATTTTTGCTATTAACCTTATTTATTGTTTTTTTTTTTAATTTCAACATTCTTAAAAGCTTTAATAAGTGGCAATAATTAAAAAATTTGCCAATATTTTTAATCTGGTTTTGTATGTATAATATAAAATTAAATTTTATATAGAACATAATTTTCTTTTTACCAGTATTTATATAACTATTTACATTTGCACAAGTAAATCTAAAAATTTCTAATACATTTTTTATAATAAATGTTACACAGACAAAATTCAAATCACACATAATAGCTTTGGAGGCCAATTTTAGTGCTTCTTTTAAAGCATTTTACAATCAAATAAAAAAAATTAAGTATTTATTTTTCACTGCACATGCAAAATTTATCAGTTATAGAGAAACAAATTCCATAAAAGTTGCTACCAGCACAATAAGAAATCTGTGTTTCATGTTGCGTAGTAAGTGTATCAATATGAAAGGTTTCCCATTTTCTTTTTAAAGTTGTTTGCTAGCTAGATCCTTTTTATTTTAAACCGAGTTAAACAAATCTATTATCTTTCAGCCTAAAAGTTAGTTCTTTATATAATTATAAGAGTACACAAAATTTTTTTTAGCATTATTGTTGTTGTTAATAAAGTAAACAGATCTTCATTCACAGAAATTCCATTTTTATGACAAGAACATTTCTATAAAATTGATATGTGATTTGTTTTAAATACATTATATTTATTTGTGCAAATAAATACATGTAATGATAATGTAAATTTACAAAATGTTCAAGAAAGAAAATCTTTAGTTTTGATATAACATGCATTAAAAGAATATAGCTCATACATATTTTGAAGGCTTCAGAACTGTTTATTTTTTTCCAATTTAAAACAGCTATTTGATAATAAATTTAATAAAATAAATAATTTTTTAGTGAATGATTTAAAATGAAAATGTTAAATTAACTAATTATTAATAACAAAATTATCAGTAAGACAGGGGTAGGAGTACTGAAATTTTTTTTTTCAGGACAGTATTTTCAAAAAATATCAGGACATTTTTCAGGACATATGTCAATAATTAAACAAAAGCAATGTTACTTTTAGATACTAATTTCTGTTTTACGAATATAACATATTTTAGAATAGAGTATACTATTTAATAAATTCTGAGTTTTTAATTTTTAATACAAAAATATGAAAAATGATACAGAAATTTTAAACTTTTTATATAAACATTTTCTAAAAATTAATAAGTTACATAATAAAACTTTATATTACAGTAAATTTATATGTATAACTGATAATGTTCATTTTGAACTGGATGCATTAGCATTTAATTCCGATAATTTTATACTGCTCTTTTTCAACTAATCATTCACAGATGCAGTCTCTGCATTAGCAGCAGATAGTATCATTTGTCGAACTTTCACATCACTAATAGCATATGCTATTTTTTTATTTGCATCATACAAAAGTTTTTGATCTGCACACTTACTATCAAGCAAACTTTTTTCCTTTCTCAAATCATTAATTTTTCTAACAAGTGCAATTTTTTAAACTTTTTTTCACGAGTACCTTTTATGTCTTCCTCTTTTCTTTTCATCTATAATTGTGTTGCATCTTTTGATTTTTGCATATATGATGCATATTCTGCATGAGATTTCTGAATATAATGCATCATTTCTTTGGTATATGGAATGGAGGAAACAAAATTGTCATGCATTCCAACAACATCATGACAAATGAGTAAACTTTGAACTTTTAATTCCGATAAAAAAAAACTCTCTCCTTTGTCACAACAGAATTGTTACTCGAAAAACCTCTTTCTGGTTGTGAATTTACTTAAAACAACATACACGCTTTAAAACTCTAGAAAGAGTAGGATATTTTATATAACCACCAGCATCTTTTATATTAAGGACTGCATCCCAATATTTACAGATATTTTGGTCATTATCATAATCATTCATAAGCAAAGTCGCCTCTTCACACATGTAAATAATCTACTCTTCATTCATCTTATCAAAGTCTGAAGAAGTTTTAGAGCAAAGTGTTTGCTATAGGATGTTTTTGAAGCAAATGCTTAAAAGTTGCTATGTAGCAACTTCTGACACTTTGTTGAAATATTGTTTTATCCGTAGCCTTTCCCATATTGCTATTGCACCATGACCTATTTCAATTTTGTTTTTAAGTTTAACCAATTTATTCCTGAATCAACATTAATTTACAGCAACTTTACTCTATTTGTTTCACAGATTTCATCTGGATTTAAAAATTTAAGCATGATACTGCAAACAAGTTCATTTAACTTACTGTACATCACATGTACTTAAGGTTCGAATTTTTGTATGAGCAAACAGTTGTCTAAAACCCATATTTAAAAAACTAAATTTGCTTTTGCATACGAAGCACTCTACAGAATAAACATCGTCAACACTTCGACACCATGTCTTAATTAAACATTTATTCTCATTTTGCTGTTCCAATCATTTACCAAAAAATTTCATTTTCCTTAACATTTTTAAAAGAAAATTGTTTTTAAAAAATAAATTCTAAACTTGCTAATAAACGTTAGAAAAAATTATGATTCAAAAGTTTTACAAAAAATTAAACAAAATGCCGATATACCAGTCTCAGGGTCTTTCAAATGTTTTATAATCCGAAGATGTCTATAAGAAAGAGTATATTTTGACTCATTAGGTACTTAGACAATAAATATTCTTTTAGAACATCATATTGCTCATCAATTCTCTCACAAACTGACCACAAAGTTAACCAACTTCTCTCAACTAGACGAAGGAAACTAAGTCTAGATAAGGTTTCTTCCAATATTTCCAACTGTAAGGAATGATAATCTTCCCTTCTTGCAGAAGATAGTTTGAAAAATTGATGAATATCTACAGCAAATTCATCAATAATACAATCAATTTTATGAATTCTCTTACATAGAGCACCATGGATATGTAAGCAACATGTACCCAAATCAAATAAATATAAATATGAGGTGAATATGAGGCGGAGACAAATGTTTGACAATCCTATTTCCTGTTTGAAAGAGAGCAAAAAAGGGGGAAAGAATTTCTCTTTCTTTTTGCAAAGAAAGCAGTTGAATGTTCTACTGAAAAAATTTTTTATTCCATTCGAAGAAAAATTTACTACTGAAAAATACAAAATTATTAATTAAAATTAAACTTTCAAAGGAAAATAATAAAAAAATTAAGGAATTCCAGGATTTATTTCGCAAAATAAGGACATTTCAGGAAGTTTTTTAAAAAATTAGGAATTTAAGGAATATCAGGACAACTCCGAGCCCTGGTAAGATGAACAGGTGTTTAACAGGAAGAACATTAACAAAATTTCCAGTCATTTCCTTTTTCAAAAGTATTTCCTCTGGTTATTCTGGCTATTCCTAATTACCCAGAAAAAAATGACTCACGAAGAGAAAAATATCTGGTTACTGCAAGAGTATTTCATGAATTTAAGTTCACATTGTACTAGGTTCAGTGGTACATAAACTAAAATTGGATCAATACGATCAGCTCAATTTCACCTAGCATCTCACCTCACATGTTATTGAAAAAATGTTATGACTGTAACCAGTCATTGTGCTTGAGTTAAAAAAAATTATAGGAATAAAAAAAAAATATGTTATAAGATTATGTATGTACCAATGTTTGAACACTTATCTTTTAATTAATTCTAAGGACAGCATGTGGTTCTAGAATACTTTTCTTAACTTCAGAGTAATATCTTCTTTTACCTGAATTCTAATTGCATAAATTACAAAATCAATTATCAGATAATTTGCATAGAGTTTAGGAACATTTTAATGCTATATAATTTAAAAATATTTTCAAATTTTTCTGAAATTAACTCAGCTGCAAGTTTTATTATGATAATGTTTAACCTGTAACTTACAAGTAAAAAATATTTTTGATGGACTTGAGAACAAAAACATAAAATTAGAGACTATGCAATAGTTGCTTTCCTCAATACTTTAATATGTAATAAAATAATACATTATTTTGTGGATTATCCTTTTAGCTAAAAAAATGTGCAAATTGTTCATATATAAAATATTTATTTAAAATTAAATTGCAAGTAAAATTTTCAACTAAGAAACAACCATTATTTGACAGTACATATCTTTATTTATTCACAAGTAAATAATCTAAGATTTAAAATAAATATCAGTACACCTTTTCATTACTAGTAAATAGTTATTGTTTCATTAATAATAGCTTTCAATCTTTATCAAATAGAGTGATAACAGGTAAGAAGTGTAATAATTATTCTATTTCTGGTTGCATATTAATCCAATCCAAGTATTTTGAACATAAAAGAATTGATAATAGAAATGAAAAATTTATAACAAGCAAATATTTTACATAAAAATGATTTATGGAAGTGTACATATTAGACTTATCAATTTGACTCCTCTTTCCAATTTATAAATATTAAAAATAGATTCAATTAATATAATCTATTATCTACAATATATAAATCAATTAAGTACAATAAAGTTTGATTATTTTATTGATGTGGTCACAAAATATTAAACTATCTAGATTCAACACACATTTTGCCCTCATATTAAATGATTATTAAATATGAACATACATTTCATTTCTATTACATCTTGTTCTGTATGATAGGTGGCTTTAGGATTCTGAGCAATTGAAACTCTAATATACTATTAACATCAAACACAATTAAGTAATATCTAAAAGATTTAAAGCCCATTTTATTATTACACGCAATCATACAGCTAAAGTATATGTCACACAGCATGTTTTTATTAATCAATTTATGTTAATCCAATAAGTAATTTTCTGAATATTTGTCATTAACAGTTTAAAAGCTTTAGTAAAGTAAAAATTAAAATTTTTCTGTAACTGAAATTTAGAACAATGTATTTAAATGTGAGAAGATATACTTTGTCCAGGCTACATTTCTGAGAGCCTTATTACAGGATGTGGTACAAATAAGAAAAAATATCACATTTAAAATAGAAACACAGAATTTTTTTGTTTGCAAACAATTAAGTGAATGATTAAATAATCTTTTATTAAGAATATCATTCAAGATTCAAACTACCAACATCTCTAATTAATATTTGTAGGAATTTATTTAAATTTATAAATATATTGCAATAACTAATGAAAATATTTCACTCCTTTTTTTGTAAAATAATGAAATAATAAATTCAAAATTACCTTTTTTAACTGATGGTGAAAAATGAGATGATATCTGGCTATTATTGACTAAGTTTGTAGGGTGGATATCTAGAAAGGAAAAAATAATTTTAACGATAAAGATTACTTTTTATATACCAATAAATTTCATATTCGTTATCTACATTAAATATTCCATTAATTTTTTAATGATAACTTGTATAAAAATAAATGCATTCTCTTTATTCTGCTCAAAATATGCGGATCATACAGTTTTAATACTTGATTCATATTCAAACTTACTTTACATATTTAACTCACTTTACTTCACTAAACTTTTTATTGTCTTCAAATAATATCTTTCACAATTTCATTTCTCTTCCTTTATTCTTATTGTTTTCATAAATAAAGAAAAAATTCTGTTGCATTGATTTATATATTCATCTTAATGTTTATTACAAATTACGTTCTTAAAGTAAATATAAAGAGATATTTGGGAATAGTTGATGTCAACAGTTGTTAAATATATCATTTTTGTAATAATAAATATTCTATAAATTAAGAAAAATAAGTAAACAATATAAAATAATTTACAGTTGTAACTGCGTAAATTTTAAGTAAATAACCATGAAATTGCAGAAAAAGTATTCTTGGCATCCAATATATTGTTATACAGCCAAAAAGAGCCTGAAACCAGTCAGAAAGTACTACTGATCAGAAACTGTGTATAGTAACAGGACTCAAAGTATTACAGCATATAAGTCTTCACAAATGTGGCTTATTCACTTGTCATCCTGAATGCTACCTTCTTTAGAAAGTTGGTCAATGATGCTATAAATCAAAATGATACAAGGGGCACAAGAACTTGACTTAGCAACGGAGTTAGGTAATCTTTACTGATGAGAATTATTTCAGTGTCACAAGCGATTATCAAAGCCAGTTGATTTGGAGAAATTTCAGAGCACAATTTCATTGAAGTGACATCAGGGAAAGAGACCATCTCCTGGAGTCATTATTTATGAAGTTATAATGCTGAAAAGGTACACTGAAACACCATTTTTGAAAGGGGTTCTGTAGCACATGATTGCTATTTTAAAGAAATTATCTTTTCTCATGTGTGCCTGTTTTAAGGAGCCATTGCAGTAAACATAGTTTTTATGGATGACAATGCACTGCCACACCAAGCCTCTGCCATTCAGCAGCTACTGAGAAAGGTAAGATGTCACTTGAATAGAGTGAACAGCATATTCCAGGTTTAAATCAAATCGAACATACAGGAGATGCTTGGGGAGACACTTTGCAGGGCAATTATATTCTCTTGGAAACACTCAACTGAAGCAGATGTTGATTGTGGAATCAGTACTCTTACTCCAAAACTATTGAAGAGTTTGGTCTTGAATAAATAAAGATTGTGCAAAGCAACTATTATAGTAAGGGATCTCATACTAAAAGAAATTTACTTGTGATTCTAATTTTTATGATACTATGAGTCCAATGAATGTTTGATTTCAGACTGAATGAATTACATTCCTTTTGGCACAACTACGTTTTGATTATTGTTTAATTACAAAAGGCTATTTTTCATTTCTGAGTTTCATGTAGAGATACGATATAAAAAAAAATAAATACAAATAAAAACCCCTGTTATTTAAGTTTGGCATATCAGTGTATATTCCATACCTAAATGAATACCTGTTTAATTCCACCATACCATAGCAGAACAAAAAACATTTACTAAACTTCTAATGCAGGTTATTTTATTATTTAAAAATAAGAAGTAAAATAAAAGTAAGGAGTATATCCTGGTGAGTTTACTATCATCTTTCATGAATAATATAAGAAGTAATAAGATGAAATTAAGGAAAATTGATAAAATGTCATATAATAATATAGTAGACACTTGCTTTTACAAATCTCTAATTTAGGAACACCCATGTTTTTAAGAACTTGTGGGCACTCCCTACCCTGACACAACAGACAATTCTAACTCTCATTTACAAACAAAGATTTTAAAAATCTCTTTTTGCAAACTTTTATTTCTGAACTGAAATTTTTTCAATATAATTTCTTTTTTATATAATGCCTGAAAAACAAAATGGAACATGCAGGCACTCCAGGCATTGTAGGAAGAGGCACTTAGTGGAAAAGTATTAGATTCCTGGGTCATCTTCGTATGTAAGATAAAATTGGGAAAAAATTCTAAAAGTTTGAGCTGTTATTTAGTAGTCAATTTCATTTCCTTTGAACAACTCAATTTATAAAGTTTTGTTTGTTGAGAGGATATTGAGCTGGTTCCATTGAGATTTGTCAATGCTGAATTGTATCACAATTGAAGAAACAAATGTGTTTATCAATGCAGAAAAGAAAAAGAAAAAATTGCCAAAAAAATAGCATACTTGTTGATGATAATCTCAACATAAAGAATCTAGCTGTTTTACTATGAAGCTGAATGTAAAAGACTTCAAAGCATCTGACAGTCAGGCGTTAAAAATTTAAAACCACACATTGTTTGAGTTTCTGAAAATTGTGAAGTAAAAGTGGAACTATAAATAATATTTCCGAAATTGAAAGATAAGTAGGAGTATTGAAAACACTATTTCCCGAGTACGACTTGAAAGATGTTTTCAGTGCGGAAGGGATAAGTTTATTTTAAGATCTTACCCCAAAGGACATTCATCTTTGAATGCAATAAATGAAATAGGATTAAAAAAGAAAAGTAAAGAATTAATGTTGCTCATAGTCAACATGAGTGGAACAAAGAAATTGCCTGTTTTTCACAGAAAAATATTTAAAGACTAGATGATTGAATAGCTGCATATTTATTTCATATACTAAGCAAGAATATCTATTATTCAAAATTAAAGTTATATATATACATAAATCTTGAATTAAAAAAATGTCTTATCATTAAGTAGTTTTTTGCACATTATTTTATTTATTAATCATCAGTCTCCTTGGAATGACACTCAACTTTTAATATAAATAGTCTGATAAATTTATCAAATATATTGTACTGAGATATGTAAAAACATGATTTAAAATATAAGAAATTAAAATTCTTCAGGTTTCAAAATAAGAAATTAAGGCTTAATATAAACACAATGACAATAACCCAAAAATAATTGATGCACATTTCTGTTACGTAGCATGCAATGCCTTCCATAGAAGCAAATATATGATATTTGGAATGCAATACACAACATACAATATTAGACAAGTATGGATCAGATGTAATTTGTAAATTCAGGTGTTCATACATTTGAATGCTTTGCCTCTATTTTTAAAATGGAATATTATGTATTATTAAAAATTCTCGCTTCATTCAATTTAGGAAAGAAGTTATCAGTGAATTATACAGAAATGTATTTATTGATAAAGATTTTTCAAAATAATATTTTAAAGTAATATATATATATATATATATATATATATATATAAAGAAGAAAAAAACTATTAAATACAAATACAATTTTTTATTTGAAAATCCCCATAATTATAACTATATAATGAAAACTGCAATTACTTTTCACTTGGCTTAAATCAGACAGTCTTTCATCCTTTGGCAATAATGCATTCAATACTAAAAAGGATGAAAGATTATTTTATTAGCTTCTACACAAACACTGGAAATTTATTATTTTAAAGACATTTGAAAATTTCAATATGATAGACATAAATAGCATTTTTTCAAAATTATAAATCAACAGAAACTCAGGCTATTGTTATTTTCTGGCAAATTTCTAAAATTCTTAAGTTCGGAACATAATATTAACACATGCAAAAAATCACAATATTCATCAAATAAAGAAAAGAAAACTATAGAATTTGTGTGCAGCTATTATACAAGTAATCAATATTCTAAAAGCCTTCGTTTCACTTTCAAATGCTATAAATGCAAATACCAGAGGAATCTAAAATCACAAAGAAAACACAATTTCAATTATAATAAACCACAAAAAAATACCTATTTTTTTAAAATTCCATTTAGAATAAGTAGAATAATTAAAAATTATGATTTTATTTTCAAAAAATCATAATATTTGTGGGAAAATTTATTTCAAACAGTTTTTTTTCAACAAATCTAAAATTCATTAATACTAAATAATCAAATAATGGAGTAAGATTACAATAGTAATAATTTTTGAGTTTGTAGATATTGTTAAGAAAATTCATAAATTTTTATTATTTATAAAGAGCTTTATTTTTTTTATGAAAATTATATAAAATGCATATGCATCAAACAAGCAAGTGCATAATCAACAAGAAAAACTCACAAACTTTTTAAATTATTTAAATTTAGAGCTAAAATTTTAATGTCTAATCCTTCAACTCAAAATTCACACTAAATACAAATTTAATATAATTTAAGAAAAATAGGACACTTCATCATTTTAAAATAAAAGATTTAAAAAATTAAACCAGAAGATGTGTAAAAACTTGAAAAAACTATTTTTAAGGTATATAATATAATAATATATATTATTCATATTATTGTATTGTGTTATAATTATTGTATTATTTTTAAAATATGAGAATTTTCAGGCAACTATAGTCTGTAAAATATTTAATGCAACACAGTTAACTATATTAATAAGGATAAAAAGCATTTTATAAAAAAATTTTATGCAAAAAATATATTTTGATACAAGCAAAGATATCTGATTACAATTATAATTTTTTTTTTTTTTGATAATAAGAGTAAATTATAAATGAATTATAATAAGAGTGGATTTCAACATTCAAAATTCATAACTGTTTTCCTAAATTATCACAGTTTAAAATTTTTAATTTTACGATTTATTTAGAGACAGCTCCTGGAACCTGTTCAGCCATATATTGAATTTTTATTTAAAAAAAAAAAAAAAAAAAAAAAAAAGATTCTTTGTCTTTTTATAAATAGCACTTTCTAGAAAAGTTTATAATTACAACTTGTAACATTTAAGAGTTATATCTCTGAATTTACAACAATAAAATGATTTGCTTTGATCTATTTCAATTGTGAAAGAAAAAGACATTTTTTTTTTTACTTGTTCACTTAAATACTTTATTATTTATAAGATTATATGGTTTAATCATAACAGTGTAAGTTCTTATGAATTTGTCCTATTTTTCTAACTTCTAATGCTTTCAAAATTTAAAGAACTACATCAATACTAAAGATATTTTTTACTGGGATTAAAATTATTCATTTTTTGCAATAAATAGAACACTGGACAAAAATGGTTTTTCCCCATAAAATTTGAATTCAAGTCAAATTGAATAAACAACCAGAAGTCAGGAAAACTTTTTAGAAACCAGCCAAGTTCAAAAATTACTGTTTATAAAATCTGCAGAGAAATATTTCATTGCTGAGGAATCTATGTCAATAAAGGATATGAAACTAAAGCCATTTGGATTTTAAATATGCAACTAAAATAAATAAGATCAATGCTTCACAGTTTCGGAAATTCTCAAAAAGTAATCAAAATGTTTTACAGGTATGTTTTTGAGAACGTAGGAAACCAAAACTTAAATGAAAAAACTTATAATTAAGAGAGATCAATCTTTTTCATAAAAAATATATATGCAAAAATAAGTAAAAAACACATACCAGGAATTTTCTTAGCTGTATTAAGTAATGAGAATGGTTGTGTTGATGATGCAATCGATGATCTGGATTCAAAACGTGCTTTTGAATTTTTTGTGCTTGAAGATAATTTTGACCCTAAAATATTTTTTTTAAAAATTACTATCATTTTGAGATTTCAAAACCAATGACAGATGAGTAATAATAAGAAAACCAGAAGATCAAAAGTGTCAGTAAAAAGAAAAGTTTTGAATTATAAAAATTTGTTGATAGCACATATGCTGTGGAAAAAATGAAACATTACTTCATCCATATATAATTAAATGTATGTTTATTATTAAGTTATAAGAAATGAAATAATTCAATAAAAGATTATGATATACACATTTTTAACATTGAGATTTTACATTTTGTACAATTTTCTTTTCATAAAAATATAATTTTAAGAAAGCCAAATATATAATAAATACATATTCAGAGTTAATAAGTAATTTAATTATAAATATATATTTATCAATATAGATTCAAAGATGTTATTCAATTTAAAAGAAAAATTATTTTAATTAAAAAATTTTGGTTATAAAACAGATAAATCTTAATTTGGGTTTAAAATAAATCAATATTAAACAAAAACATTTTTTATCCAGAACATTTCTAATATTGTCATTGAGACAGTAGCAGATATATATCAAGCCGAATATGAATACCAATTAAAATTGGTTTTGTGTAATTACAAACATTACTAATTTGTAATAGCTTAAAAGAATGCAACTAACTCAAAGATTTGAATAATTTCCAACTCCCCGAAAAGATATTACAGAAATTTGTTACAAAATCATCTATGGGAATATAAATGAATCTATTAAGTTCACATTCAACATTGAAATATAAGCGGAAGAAAATGTTTAAATAATGAAAACTAATTTTATGCTCACAGAAAAAAAAATTATATATATATTTAAACATTTTGTAAAAATTAAAAGAAAACTTGATTTTGTTACAGCTTTTTGAATAAAGAAAAATAAAAAGTAAATATCTTGGTACCAAATTTTATTATCAAGTTATAATCTTTAAGAAAAACAAGAAAAAAATTATACTATAATCAATTAACAAAAAAATTATACATAAAATGTAAGAGCAATAGCATGTTTTTGCATTTATAATGATAAATTTAATGAGTCCTTCGTAACAATTCATCAAAAAATGGAGTTTGTTTCCAACTGAAATAACAAATTGATGGAGATAAAAGAACTAATGATAGTTAATTACACATAATTACCTCTTCTCCAAAATTTTTTTTTTTAAGTTTTCAATGATTTTACGATATACTAAAAAATTAAACTTACATTTGATCAACTTTCACTTTGTTTCAAATCATCCTTAAATCATTAAAATAAATTAATCTATAAATGGTATTTTATACAATGTCATTTTAAATAGATCTTGATTATTAACTGGATTAGAATGTAAATTATATGAAAGGTGTTAATTTTTGCTATTTTTGTTCTCTTTTCAATAATGAATCACTCTAGCCAACTGTTTAAATTTAAAATCTATTAGTATTGAGATTCATAAAAAATAAAAATTTTTTTATAACAATATAAAAATAGCTTGTCAATTTAAAAATATAATATAAGCATTAAAATAATATTGTTATTAAATATCTGACATAAAATTTAGTTTGAAACATTTAAAGTATCTCCCTATTGTATTATTTAAAAATAAAATCAGATATTACAAAATGTAAAATATACAAAAATGATAAAATTTACTATACCAAAATATATATATATATATATATATATATATATAATGATACTAACACAAATTAAATAAAAAATAATAAGTATCTATTAATTATATAAAATATATGTACACAAGGTTGACACAAATTTAACTTTCACTTCGCTTCCGCTTAAAGTAAATGTATGCAACACCACAGATTTTCCTTGATTTCATTTTGTATTCATTTGCACAAGTTTGAATGTGAGGCAAAATACTATCTTAGAAGAAAGACTTGGAATCCTCTTTGTTTCTTAAAAAATTAAAAACAAAAATTGCAACAATAGAAAGAAAACAATTGCCATAAAAGATTTGGGGACTATTATTGGCAATTTAATAAAGTTTAACTGATATCTTGTTAAACTGTGTTCTGTATCATAAAGTTTAACTGTGACTTGGATATCCTTTTTACTGCAACATCAGTTTAAGACTACATTAATCAGTGCATTATGCCTAGAATTTTTTTTTTTGCATATATTATGCTTGTCTTTGGTGTATGTCATTTGTTGACCACCAGACCAATACAATTATGATGAAGATAATAAGAATTAAAATTAATGCCCACAAAGTTATCTTCAAAAAACTTTAAAGCAATGGGACAATGTCTAAGGTGGTCACCATTCATATCACTCATAGTACAGAGAGTAACAAGCTTAATCCTTGACTTCAATATGATGCAAATGCTTTTACAAAGCAAATAACTTTAATAGATTGAGGCACACAATTAGGGATTCAAATATTTTTGTTCAGCAAGACCTTTCTCCTTTTACTCCCAGCAGTACCACAATACATGGAGGCTCTATTATTAATTTACTGTAAATGATTCTTTTGCTGCTATTTAAAAGAAAA